>JAXQHU010000028.1:0-211964 GCA_037041025.1 Entelexis sp. DX6506
CTGACAACCTGTGCCTAGCTGCCGGACCACGGTAATCCCCGACCCTAGCCATGGTCACATTACCTCACCTCCGACACACGCCCCTCCTTGCCTTGGGGGTAAGGGTAGATGAACTGCCGGCGCTGGTGTATCGGTAAGGCAAGGACCACACCTTGATTCTCTCCGCAGTCTAACCACACGACCAGCGCGTTGATCTCGGTGCGTTCTGGTATTTGTGGCACGATGGACCAGCAGCCGCAGATCCCCGCCACTGTTCCGCAGTCGCAGCCGGCCCCGCCGCCGCAGGCTGCGCCGCAGCCCGCTCCCCAGCAGCCCGGCACGCCCATCGCCGCGACGCACCGGCCAGACTCCGCGGACGAGCCCCGGCGGCCGAGCATACCGGAGCGCGCGCAGTCGCAGAGCGTGCTGTCCCAGCCGGCGCCGCCTGCGCCGAGCGCCGCGGCGCCGCTGGGCCAGCCCGCGGCCGACGTCGACGCCGCGCCGAAGCCGCAGCCGCCGCAGCAGCCGCCGCCGCCGCAGCAGCCCCTGCCGGCCCAGCCGGCCCCTCACGCGCAGCCCCAGCACCAGCACCAGCAGCCGCCAACGCCGGCGCCCCAGCCGCCCCAGCAGGAGCAGCCGCGCCAGCCGCAGCTGCCGGGGCCCCACAGCCTGCCCGTGCCGATCCTCCAGCAGGGCGAGCAGCCCCACAGCAGCAGCTCCCAGGGCTTCACGCTGCCTAGCCTGCGAGGCTACCCGCTCCCGGGCATCAACGACGAGCTGCACTATGGCCGCGGTGGTAGTAATCCTCCCAGTGCCCAGCCGCCTCACCTCTCACAGCCGCGATTGTCCCAGCCCGATCTGGCCGAGGTCAAGACAGAGACTCCCACTGCTAGCGGGCCCCAGCTGCATGCTATGATCCACCAGATGCCTCACCAGTACCAGCAGATGTCCCCGATCCCGCAGGCCCAGCAGGGGCAGCAGATCCACATGCCCCAGCAGCACCACATGCCGCCCGTGCAGGCGCAACAGCCGGCGCAGCAGTCGCAGCACCAGCACCAGCACCAGCACCAGCACCAGCACCAACATCAGCACCAGCATCAGCAGCACCAGCAGCACCAGCAGCACCAGCAGATGATGATGGGCTACATCCCCATGTACCACCAGTACGGCCAGCAGTATGGCCAGCAGCAGCCCCAGATGGGCTACCTGCCGACGCAGCCCGGCCAGGGCCAGCAGCCGCAGCCGCAGCCACAGCCACAGCCGCAACCGCAGCCGCAGCCGATCCAGCCTCAGGCCGTGCAGTCCGTCCCATCGCAGCAGGCGCCGCAGGCTGCACCGCAGCCCCAGCAGCCGGTCGCGTCCCAGGCGCCGCAGCAGCCGCAGCCGCAGTCACAGCCGCAGCCCGTGCAGCCGCCGCAGCCATCGATCTCGCAGTCGCCGCAGCTGCCGGCGTCGCAGTCGCAGTCCGCGCCGGCCCAGGCCCAGCAGCCGCAGCAGACGCCGCAGGCCCAGCCGACGCAGCCGCCCACGCAGCAGCAGCAGGCCCAAATCCTGCAGCAGCTCCCGCAGCAGCAGCCGGCCTCGCAGCAGGCCCCGGCTCAGCAGCAACAGCAGCAGTCTGAGTACCGCCCGCTGAACGTGCGCGACGCGCTGTCCTACCTCGAGCAGGTAAAGTTGCACTTTGCGAACCAGCCCGATGTCTACAACCACTTTCTTGACATCATGAAGGACTTCAAGAGCCACAGCATCGACACGCCGGGCGTCATTGACCGCGTCTCGAGCCTGTTCCGCGGCCACGCAAACCTCATCCAGGGCTTCAACACGTTCCTCCCAGCGGGCTACTCCATCGAGTGCTCGCTCGACCCGAACGACCCGAACCCGGTGCGTGTGACAACGCCCATGGGCTCGCAAACGCTGCCACACATCTTGTCGGCCCAGGCTCAGGCCCACGCCCAAGCTCAGGCTCAGGTCCAGGCGCCCCAGCAGCCGGCGGGGGCCCAGTCGGTGCCGGCGCCGCACGAGCAGCAGGTCCAGCAGCAAGTGCAGCAGGCCCAGCAGCTCCAGCAACAGCGCCAGCAGACGCACGCGAACGCCAGGGCCCACGCCGCGGCCCAGGCCCAGCAGGCCCAGTACGCTCAGTATGCGCACGCACAGCCGCTGGCCCAACTCGCGCAGCAGTCCTCGCCAGACATGCCGCAGGGACAGGCCATGGCCGGCATGCAGCCCATGGACGGCCAAGATGAGGGCCGCCAGAATGCTCCCGTGGAGTTCAGCCATGCCATTTCCTACGTGAACAAGATCAAGAACCACTACAGCGACCAGCCGGAGATCTACAAGCAGTTCCTCGAGATATTGCAAACGTACCAGCGTGAGCAGCTGCGCATCTCCGAAGTCTACTCGCAAGTCGAGCACTTGTTCAGCGATGCGCCGGACCTGCTCGAGGGCTTCAAAAACTTCCTCCCGGACACTTCACCGGGCACGCAGGGCAACGAGTACGAGGTTGGCGACCCCAACCAGGATATGCGCCTGCCGCCGCTGGGCAGCTTTGGCCCGGCACAGCCGCAAATGACGGTCCCCCAGCAGCCATCGTTGAATATTCAGCACCACCCTCAGCAGGGTCGTATTATTCAGGGCCAGCCGCCCACGTCCTCAACGCGCGGTCGCGGTGGCCAGCGCAATGGGCTTAGCGCAGGAGCCGCCGGTGCTGCAGGCGCACAGTTCGTCTCCAGTGCAAAGCCTGTGGGTGGCATCAAGTCATCGAGCCGCTCGTCTCTGAGCGACGAGATCGCCTTCTTCGACAAGGTCAAGAAAACGCTGCCGAAGCAGGCCTACCACGAGTTTTTGAAGGCTCTCAACCTGTTCACGCAGCGCATCATTGATGTAGAGACCCTTGTTAACGAGGTGGAGCAGTTCATTGGACAACATACAGAGCTAATCACTTGGTTCAAGAAATTCGTGGGTTACGAAGGAACCCCGCTCCACATCGAAAATATCTCGCTGCGCAAGCATCTCGTGGACTTGTCGCAGTGCCGCTCGTATGGTCGTAGCTACCGCCTGCTTCCGAAAACCGAGCACTTCATGCCTTGCAGTGGTCGCGACGAGCTCGGTTGGGAGGTCTTCAACGACGAATGGGTGGGTCATCCCACTTGGGCGTCCGAGGACTCCGGGTTTGTTGCGCACCGCAAGAACCAGTATGAAGAGATTTTGTTCCGTGTCGAAGAAGAACGCCACGAGTACGACCATTACATTGGTGCGAACCAGCGCACGATCCAGGTTCTTGAGACGATTGCTAATCGCATGTCCGCCATGTCCAACGCAGAGTTGGCGGCGTTCAAGCTTCCCGAGGGCCTGGGCTACGGAACCAAGATCTATCAAAAGGTGATTCGCAAGATCTACGACAAGAAGAACGGACTTGAGGTCATCGAGTCGCTGCACGAGAATCCGGGCGCAGCAGTGCCGGTTGTGCTGCGTCGCCTCAAGCAAAAGGACGAGGAGTGGCGCCGCGCGCAGCGCGAGTGGAACAAGGTTTGGCGTGAGGCTGAACAGAAGGCGTACTACAAGAGCTTGGATCACTTGGGGCTGACGTTCAAGCAAGCCGACCGTAAGCAATTGACTTCGCGCGCTCTGCTCTCGGAGATCATGGCTGTTAAGGCCGAGCAAACGGCTAAGCGGCGGCGTCTTGCCGCCACGAACCTGCCGCCACTCCCTACGCCAAAGGCGCAGCTTGATTTCGTTGTAGACGATTATGACGTGCTCAATGACCTCAAGGGCCTTGTCGTGAAGTACCTTGACTTCAAGCCAAATTTCAGTGCGCACGACAAGGAGCTCTGCAAGCGATTTATGGATGCGTTTGTGAGCGAGTTCTTCGAGCCCGGTGTGCTGCATACCGCTGCCGTGGCACCATTATTCGGTCGCGACGAGGCGAACGGCGCTGCCGAGGGAACCAATGGTTCCGAAGATGGCGATGTGTCCATGCCGGACGCGCCGGCTAGCACCGAGCTGGCGGTGCCAGCCAAGGAGGCGTCGTGGCTGAAGTTTGAGCGAATGAGCTCTCCCCTCAGCGACCCGCCACGCGAGCGTTCTCAGTTCAATCTATTTGCCACAACACCCTTATACCTGTTCCTGCGTATTCTGCAGATTCTGTACTCGCGCCTCGTCGAAGTCAAGGGCTTTGAGAATCTGGTTGCTGGCACACTGGCGAAGTCGCGCAAAACACCATTCGCAGTTGAGCTGGGGCTGTATGACACGAGGCTGGAGCAGATGGGCCTGAGGTTCGAACCGAAGGACATCTATGGCCAGACCTTGCAGCTCTGTCACCGTCTTCTGGAGGAAGACGTTGAACCGCAGTGGTTCGAAGAAGCGCTGCGGCAGGCGTACCGCAACCGTGCGTACAAGCTTTATACGATTGACAAGGCGCTGCAGTCTCTGGTGAAGCAACTTCACGCTGTTGTCACCGGTCAGGGATCGATTGAGGCGGTCACTCTATGGGAGGAGGATCGGCAGAAGTCGACTATGGACATTCGGAGCCAAATAGAGCTGCGCATGCGCGTGAAGCAGGCCGCAGCAGGCATCCCTGGCGGCCCGCCAAGTGATAGCTATGGAGCGGCCGGCTCGGCGGAGCCCCTGTTTCGGATTGCGTGGGCGCCGAAGGAGCACAAGATGAGCTTCCAGAGCCTTGGGCCGTACGACGTGACGCTCAAGGGTGTCATGGACGATCAGCAGCGCTGGGAGTACTACGTCACTAGCTATATGATGAGTCTCCCTACGGAGGGCGTGCCGCTCGACCTAATTCATGCTCCCGTTCTGCAGCGTGTTCTACCGGAGGATATTGATGAGGACGATTATAAGTTTGAGGTGCTTGCGGAAGACCTGCAGGCGAGAATCTGCTTCAACACGTACAAGATGTTCTTTGAGCCCGGCACTGCGGACTACCTGGTTAATGTTGGCAAGCGCGGCGACGGCGCGAAGGCTCATGCCCAACGCAGTAAGCGATGGAAGGTTGCCATTGCGCAGGCCGAGGAGGCGCTGCATCAAGCTGAGCTGGAAGCGGCGAAGCAGCAGGGCGAAGATGCTGGCGACGAGGATAGCGGGGAGATGACTGGCGTTGTAAACGGAACGCTGAACGGCGAGGCCGCCGCTCAGAGCAACGGGCAGGCCAACGGCCTTCCGACGAAGCCAGCGATCATTGAGGAGCGTCCTGAGCGCCTTGAGGCGAAGCCGCAGCCTGTCGCAGCTGACGATTCTCTTCCGTCGGAGGCGATGAAGCAGGCGCAGCCGGTCCACGCAGTGCAGCCCGTGGAGCTTGTACAACCAAAAACGAGTGCGGCCTCGGTATGAAATGGCAGTACTCACGAAACGCAACGCGGGAGACGCACTCGTTGTTTCTTCCACCTACTTGATGGCGAATATCCTATAACCGTATATATGGTAAATTGTTTCAAATAATCGGCAATGATTAATTGCCACGAACTTGTTTTATAGATAATATTGCTTGCTCACGGCGTCGCAACCGTCCACCTAATCTCGAGAGTTTCCACTATTACTGCCCATGCTCTTGCGTTCAGTCGGCGTGAATGCTTTCACACATTATGAAGACCGCGATAACGAAAATACGTTGCCTAACGGCGGTGATGTTCTAATATTCTCGATTTTGTACATCAAGCTCTGTGCGTGGAGGGCAGACGTAATGGACCCGACGGGGTGGCTCAGTTTGCATAAATTAACGCTTTGTGGGTCATAAGAGACTAAATTTGTGGCGACGCGGGCGCTTCGTTTACTGCTTCGTTTACTGATATGTCTAACTTAGGGTGGAGTATGCAGATGGGTTTCCTTGTCTAATTACTGTGCATTGGCGCCTGGTGTTCTGCGCTGCTTTAGAGTGCTCAGCGGCACGTCCTCATCACTCTGGGCTGCGACGGGTGCGTCTACATCCACGCCGTAGTCGGTAATGTTGTCGCCCTCGAAGCTGACCCAGCGGTCGGCTCGGTAGTACTCGTGCTCGCAGACCTGCTTCGAGTCCGGGGGTGGCCACCGCTTTGTGGTGGCGATGATCTTCTTATATACATGGCCCGAGCCGTCGGGGCCGCCCCAGGGTAGGATCCAGTCCCACGGATACGGGCCGAGCGCCTCGAAGAAGTTCGTGAACGGGTCGACGTCGAACGGGAACGGGGTCTGCGGGGCCATTTTACGGCGCACAAGCACGCTCACGCGGTCCTGCTCCCAGGCCTCGATCTGCGTGTGGCCGTTGAACGTGTCGATGATGACGCGCAGCCACAGCACCACGAGAGTGACGCAGACAAGCAGGTCGCCGACGAGCGCGACGCCGGCCGCCGCGACCTGGAAGCGGTGCGGAGCCACGCGGGTGAGGTGGCGGCGGTGCTGCAGCGCGCGCAGCAGAAACTGGCCGCTGCGGTACGCGACGTAGCCCGTCACAAGCACGGCCGTGCCGACAAAGCGCAGGAAGTGCGGCAGGTTCGCGTACCCAACACAGTTCTCGGTCCACGGGCAGTGGTGGTCCATGCGCAGGACGCAGCGGTTGCACACCTTGCAGTGGTGCGCGCGCTCAGGCTTGTTCAGGTGGCACTTCGCGCACTCGATGTAGTTCGCGCCCTCCACGTTGACGCCAGGCTCCGTGTACCCGGGCGACTTCCAGATGGCCAGCGCGTACGTGATCCACACGTACGCGTACGCGAGGAGGAACACGGTGCGCGGCGTCTGCGGGTCGTGCTGCAGCACGGCGTAGTAGCCGGTGGCACCGTTGACCACGATGAGCACGCACGGGACGATGATCCCGAGGTGGTATGGCAGGTACCGCGTCTTCATTGCAGGCGCAGCAGTGCTCCAGGGCTCTTAACTTCAGCGTAACCCGAAGCTGCACCGGCCGAGACGCGTACACAAATTTATGAAGCTGGAGATATATAGTAGCGCGGTGCCCAGTAACAGTTAGGTGTAGCGCGGTCGCCAAGGCGAGGTGCCGGGTCTCGCTGCGTGAAGCAGGCGTTCAATTGTGAAAACGGCCCAATTAATCACGGCTAGAGAATGAACAGCTACGCGGCAGCGATCCGCCCCGGCGCGTGTTTGTCAACTAGTAAGTTATTACTGATTCGAGTGCAGCGCGCATTGATCTCCTTGCTAATTGTCGAGAATGCAAGTGCCGCATACGAAACGTCGCGTTTACTGCGCTGGTAGCAGCAGCGGCCGCAGCCCTGCCGCGAACGGTCCAGTTCATGAGCTAAAAACAGTCTAGTTACTACACTATTTACGCTGGCCTGTGTATGCGCGTTTGAAGCGCGAGAGGTACTGACGGTAGCCCAAACGATGCGAGTCCCTGCTGGCCCTGTGCTGCGCGTGACGAGCGCTGTTGAAAAATTCCTGCCGATTTATGCTCGGGCTATTACGATCGCGTCGGTTGTGCGTCTGCCCTAGCCTTGGGCCGTTTTGCAAACAGCAGTGGACCATCCCATGATTTTCGGGATGTGGCAACGCGAGGCACCCTGTCACGCACTGCAGCAGCTTGCGACCATGCAAACTGTGCCGTTCCGCTTTGTGGGCCTGCGCTCTGCGTGAGAAACGTTCTCAACGGCGCCCTGCACCTGGGCTCGTCCGTTTCTTAGATGCGTGCATTAGTGAGAACCCTAGTGCACGAGCTGATTGCTCAGGTGCGAACGCAGGCGGTGCGGATGCAGCGATCGCGGGCCTCAGAATGATTTTCGGGCCGCGGTGGGTGAATCCGCAGCGCTCTGCATGGCCGTACGGGGGCGCTCCGGGAACCGCCGACGAGGCCATGGGTCGGCCACGTTGCGCACGTCGGCAGGTCGGCGGTCCACGCTTGCAGCGCCGCCCTTGCGCCTATCTGCACGGCGGATGCCTGCCATGCTGGCCCCTCCTGAGGGGAGCCTAGCCCAGCCCCTACCCTTGATCTTAGTTCGGATTAACCCCCGGGCGTATTTGTCGACAGCTGCCAGTAACCTTGCACGTCGCCATGTCGCTGGGATCACGCATCGCTCGCCGACTGTACTCGTCCAGCACGGGCGCGTCGACCGCGCTTACGCGCGGGCCGCTCATCCACACGCACCTGGAGGGCTCGGCGCTCCTGAACAACGCGTCGCTGAACAAGGGCTCGGCGTTCACGGCGGCGGAGCGCCGCCAGCTGAAGCTGGAGTCGCTGCTGCCGAGCGTCGTCAACACGCTGGAGGAGCAGGTCGACCGCGCGTACGGCCAGTACTCGAGCCTGCCCACAAACCTGCACAAGAACCTGTTCTGCACGAGCATGAAGGACCAGAACCAGGTGCTCTACTTCGCGCTCATCGAGCGCCACCTCAAGGAGATGATGGGCATCATCTACACGCCGACGCAGGGCGACGCGATTGCGAACTACTCGCAGCTGTTCCGCCGGCCCGCGGGCTGCTTCCTGAACATAAACCGCCCGGACCTCATTGAGTCGGCCATCCGCGACTGGGGCCGCAGCGACGACATCGACTACATTGTTGTTACGGACGCCGAGGGCATTCTCGGCATCGGCGACCAGGGCGTCGGCGGCGTCGGCATCACGACGGCGAAGCTGGCGCTCATGACCGCGTGCGGCGGCATCCACCCGGACCGCGTCATCCCCGTCGTGCTCGACGTCGGCACGAACAACGAGAAGCTGCTGAACGACCCGCTGTACATGGGCAACCGGCACGAGCGCGTGCGCGGCGAGGAGTACGACAACTTTGTCGACCGGTTTGTGCAGGCCGTGCGCAAGCAGTGCCCCGACGCCGTGCTGCACTTCGAGGACTTCGGCACGTCGAACGCGTTCCGGCTGCTCCAGAAGTACGAGAAGGAGCTCGCGTGCTTCAACGACGACATCCAGGGCACGGGCGCCGTAACGATGGCCACAATCAAGAGCGCCCTGTTCGCGCTGAAGGAGAACTTGCACGAGACGCGCATCCTCATCTACGGCGCGGGCAGCGCCGGCATGGGCATCTCGTCCCAGATCGTCGATAACCTTGTGAAGACGGAGAACATGGAGCCCGAGACGGCGAAGAAGCACATCTACCTCATGGACCGCTTCGGCCTCATCACGGACGCGCTGCCCGAGGATAAGTCGACGCCGCCGCAGCGCACGTTTGCCAAGGACCACAAGATCTTCGACGGCGTCGACACAACGGACCTGCAGGCCGTCGTGCGCGCAATCAAGCCGCACGTCCTCATCGGCTGCTCGACGCAGGCCGGCGCGTTCACGAAGGAGATCGTGCAGGAGATGGCCTCGCACGTCGACCGCCCGATCATTCTGCCGCTCTCGAACCCGACGCGCCTGCACGAGGCCGTGCCAAAGGACCTCATTGAGTGGACGGACGGCCGCGTGCTCGTGGCAACGGGCTCGCCCTTCGAGCCCGTGAACGGCCGCGAGATCTCAGAGAATAACAACTGCTTCATCTTCCCGGGCATTGGCCTTGGCGCCGTGCTGTCGCGCGCGTCGCGCATCTCGAAGAGCCAGATCGCCGCCGCCGTCGACGAACTCGCATCGCAGTCGCCCGTGCTCAAGAACCCGACGGCGCCGCTGCTGCCGGACATTGCCGAGATCCGCAAGATCTCGGCGCGCGTGGCCACGGCCGTCGTCCTGCAGGCGAAACGCGAGGGCCTGGCCAAGATCGAGGAGCATGAGTCGTACTCGAGCGAGGAGAAGATCCGCATCCCCGACACCTTCGACGAGTGCCACGACTGGGTTGTCTCGCAGATGTGGAAGCCCGAGTACCGCCGCATCGTGCGCGCCCACTACAGCTAGAGACCCCCATAATAGACCTACGTAATGGCGCCAGAACTTACTATCGGAAACCACTAGCGACGCTTAGCACGCGGCACGCTGAGCCACCAATTTCGTTGCTGCCTAGCAGCTAATATTATACGTCACACTGCTAATTATCTAGAGCTGGCAGCTAACCTACAGCTAACCTTGCCATGGGTTATTATGATTCCACTGCTGACTGGACCGCCCCACAACCGGTACCTCACCACCAACTGCTACCTCATAAACCGCTGCCGCACAAGCCGCTACCGCACAAGCCCATTCTGTACGCCCCTGCATGGTCGTTCCCGTCATTCAGGCGCGGGCCGCGGACTTCCAGGCGGTGAATAAGGCCATCGACAAAACCGTGCATCGGCAATCGCGCATTGGGCACACGGGCCAGCACGTCAAGGACCTGCAGCGCAACTACGACGCGGCGGCGCAGGTTCAGCTTAGCGCCCTCGACGACATAAACAGCACGCTCAAAACAATTATAGCAAGGGCCGGAAGCAGCACGCCTCACTGAAGTAAGCGTTACATGCGAACCCACGACGAGTCTCGACTGCCGCTCAGCTCAACTGCCGCTTAGCTCAACTGGCGCATAGCTCAACTGGCGCATAGCTCAACTGGCGCATAGCTCAACTGGCGCGTTGCGCATCAACAGGCAAGGCGCAGCCTCGCTCGCAGCGCGCGGTTGCGTCATCTTACGTTTTATCGTATCTAAAGCTTAAATTTTAACAGTCCCATGCTGGCCAGCCTAAGCGCTCTTGAACAGGCGCTCGACGTCGGCGACGGCCTGCTTCAGGATCTGGTCCTGCGCCTTGCTGTCCTGCAGCGTCTGCTCCACCTTGGCAATGACGCTCTTGACCAGCTCGGCCTGCTCGCGCTGGCGCACGCTCGCCTCGTAGCGCACCCACGAGTCGAGCACCTCCTTGGCCTGGGCAGCCAGGTCCACCTTCTGCTTCAGCTCGAACGCCTTGGCCTCGAGCTCGACCGTCTGCTTCGAGACGGCGAACAGCGACTTCGTCGTGGGCACGACGTCGGCGAGCTGGTTCACGCCGTCGATGCGGCTCTGCACGGCAACAACGTGCTGCTCGCGGGCGCTGTTCAGCGTCTTCGTGATGTGCTCGACGTGGCCCTCGGCCCACGCCTTGTAGCCGGGCGCGACGGTCTTCGACGCAACGACCATGAGCGTCGCAAACACGCCGAACAGACACGTCTCGGGGTTCACCACGTAGAGCGAGTTCGCGATGGCGTAGGTGGCCGCAGCGAAGCCCGTCGCCAGGATGCCGCTCTTCGAGAGTGCGGAGTGCCCCGGCAGCGCATCAATGAGGCTCTTCGCCTTGGTCTGCGGGTCCGCAGGAGACGACGCGTAGCCACGCACAGCGACGGCCAGAGGCGCGCTCTGGATGGGCAGCTTCTGCGTGAGCAGGCGACCAAGCGTCCGGGACTGCAACTGCGAGTTTCTCAACATCTCTAAGTCTCGCTTCAGGGATGAGCTCTATCAAAGAAACCTTTACGGATGCGGAGCAGGGTGATCGGGTTGGGAGCCCGGCTCTCGTAAGCGGAGCCTTAGCCAATCATCTTGTGGCTACGCGTTATGGCTGGCTGGGGCAACCACGCGCGTTTACACACAGCACGCCCAGGAGTCGGATGATGTAAGCGGGTCTCCCCTGCGGCGCTCGTAGTGTAGCACTAGTGAGCGCATCTCTCTGCGCTACCCTTGCCGGGCGCTCATGCAGGCGTGTTATCGTCGACGCGTCAGAAGGACAAAAAATAAACAACTATAAAAAAAGCATTAAATAGAAAGCTAGCGTGCCTGGGTTCGCGGCCTCAGCTTTGCGCGTCCTACGTTGATCTCCTCCAAAAGCCTCTCAGCAGAGTCCGAGAGACGCCGAGCGCGCCTGTAGCTCGGCATCGCATTCTGCATTTGCTCGCACCCTAAAATGTAGTCACCGGCTTCGCTCGGTTCGTCTAAAGTCTTCTGGTCGCACTCTGCTGGCGCTACTTCGTGACAGTTCGACGGAAACCCTTCCTTCTGTACGTGTTCGTCTTGACGGCGAGGCGGCGGGCGCGCCCGCAAGGGCGCCAGCGGTAGACGCGGCATAAAAGACAGCGGCCGGAGTGGGGCTGCCTCAGGCGCTGCTTCTGCTGGCTCCTCCGCTCGCTGTTCGGGTGCAATTGGGGACGACGCGCGTCTGACCTTTGTGTCGCTCAGCCTGAAAATCTCGCCGAAGGGTGTGTGCGGCTCCGATGAGCTGTCGGTGCTTATCCGCATCCTGTTCTCTACGGATCCCGAGTCCCAAGAGCGATTCGACAGTGGCGGCGTTAGAACCTCGCCTGCTCCGATGGAGTAGGCACTAGATCCATCGTACCCGGGTTTCGCTGCAAAGGTGCCATTATATGCAAGGCCCGTCTCGAAGCTCTCGTTGACATAGGATGTCACGGGTGAGTTGTAGAGCCTTCCAGTGAACTGCTGAGAAGAGCCGCATTCACTGCCTAGACTAGCGGGTGCAGAGTAGGCCGCTTGCTGCAGTTTCGTTTCTTCAAGCTTGTGCTGCAGTGCTACCATTTCGTGGAACACGCGGTGATTGATTTCCACCTCGTTCTCATACAGAGCCTTATATGTTGGCGCGTTAGAGCTTGGCGCATTAGAGTTCGGCGCAGACCGAAGCGCACCGTCCTGAATTTCATGACTCCGTGATCTTGTCTCGTGCTTCGGCTCCGCCTCAGTAATGGCTGGCGTATCGTGCTTTTCATGCACATCGCTCTTTAAGTCTTGGACTCCTTCTTTTTCGATTATCTGCGCATCAAGCTTCGGCTCCTCATTCGCTTGCTCCTCATTCGTCTGCTCCTCATTCGCCTGCTCCTCATTTACCTGCTTCTCATTTACCTGAGCCTCATTCACCTGTGCCTCATCCGCCTGCTCCTCATCCACCTGCTCCTCATCCACCTGCTCCTCAGGCTTCTGCTCCTCATTTGTTTCCTTTTCCAAGGTCTCCTCCTCAACTTCCTGCTCCTTAGCCTCCTGGTCTTTCCCAAAAACCTCGCGCGCCTCGCTGGTGTCAACGGGATCAGCTTCTATTGCCTTTATAAGAAGCTGGCAGATGTACATCAAAAGCGCACTAAGAAGGCACAGGAAGATTTCAAGCACTGTTACAGCACCGCTGAGTACCTGCCTCAGCTGCCGAAACATTACATACTCGCATGGCTTTGGAGCGACAAGGATGCCCGTAATTGGGTCTGGAGTGACGTTCCTTGTGGCAGGAGCTTGAGCCTCGTGCTCGTCCACGGTATCCACGCACATTCGCCTACTTTGCCGCGGGATGGGATGGGTGAATGAGAGCGATGCCAAAAAGCCTCACAAGCTTAGCGGATTGCGCTATTTCCTGTTTCGGCAATTCGCTTTGTGCAGCATGGATCTCTGACTTATGGAGTAAGGGCATTACAATCCTGATGAGGTGGTTTTTAAACCGCACCAGACTTCGCTAGCGCTTAACCGAATTCGCACGATCCCACTGGAGCCCTACTGCCATATATCCGAGTGCACTTGTGTACGTCACATAGGTGACACAGTGGGTACTCAGCACGGCAAACATAGTAAATGCAGAGCACAACGCTGTAAATGATAAACTAGTTAGACCTTATAAAATACTAGTATGGCCCGCTTTGTAGTCGCGCGCATATATAAAGACTTGAACCTTCCTCGGGCAACTAGAGCATAACCCCCCCTCCCCATGTATCACAGGGCAGCAAAAACCGCGCCAGCACTGGATGCTGAAAACGCGATTTACAGTTTAAATATACAGAAGCATATGTGCCTAAGGAGCACGGTAGCCGCAATTGAGCTAACTGTTCTAAATGACCGTGGAGTTGCCCATAATATGCGCTGCAGGACGTGTCGGAGGTAAGGTAATGTGACCAGGACTTAGGGTCGCCAGTTACCGAGGTGCGGCAGCTAGACACAGGTTGTTGGTGCGTCTAAGGACGTAACGTCGTGCCGTAAGGTTCAAGGTAACGCAGAAAGTAGATATTAGAGTATGGTATATGGTTAAGCAGGAATCAGCCTCATGCAGGCTGGTGCATGTCGAAGATTACGTGATAAGTCTTCTCTGACAGGACGGCCCAACGACATCATGGAGACATGAATTTTCCAAACTGTCCATCTTAGCGCGCTCGGTGTGAAGCACTGCTCGACCGATGGTAAGAATCCCGTTTGTGAGAGCGTATAGCACGGCGGCTCCGCTGGGACGCGTTGTGACAAGCGGCAGTCGCGTGGCGCTGCATCTGCCCGCGCCCATCTCACAATCGAAGATCTTTGCGCGCCTGAAGCAGAACGACCGGGCCAAGGTGTTCGACAAGGTCGAGCGCGCGCTGCTGTGGGAGCAGATGAGCACGAGCAAGAAGCGGCTCATCTTCCGCCCGTCGCAGTCCGAGCGGCTTGTCGGCCTCGACGAGCCCGTGACGACGCTGTTCCGCATCGGCAAGGAGGTGCGCGAGATCGAGCTGCAGCCGAAGCAGTACGACGGGCCGCCGTCGCACCAGGACCTGCGCGTTGCGGTGCTAACGAGCCACACGAAGGAGGACGTGCAGGATGCGTTCAACCTTCTTGCCGAGTGCCGGCGGTATAAGACGACGGCGAAGAACGCGACGGCCGAGCTGCTGCCCATGCTGCTGCGGCAGGCTGCCGCGGCCGGATGCTTCCAGAGCATTTACTTCCAGATCACGAGCGAGCGCGCGCTGTTCGAGTCGCAGATCAACCAGGAGTTCTATATGGAGGCACTGCGCATCTATGCGCTGCGCGTGCCGTTCCTGTCGCATCGCAGCAAAAACATGATCCAGCGCGCGTACCGCCGCAGCACGGCGAACGCGACGCGCGACACTGTGATGCTCTACGCCATGGCGTCGTACGCAGAGAAGTTCGGCAAGGACAAGGTGAAGGACCTTTCGTCGTACGTGAGTCGCCTCAGCAACGACCTGCAGCGGTCGCTGCGGCTGCAGAAGTTCATGTCGCTGGAGGACGTTGCGCTGGGGCTCGAGGGTCTGCGCAAGATGGGCGTGCAGCCCGACGACGAGGCCATGCAGCTTCTTCAAGGCATTCTGATGAAGCGAGGCCGCAACCGGCCACAAGTGGAGACGCTTGTAGTGGATGTGAGCGACATGCACGACGAGTCCGAAGTGGCTCAGGACGCTGTGGAGCAGGAAAAGGAGGCCTCGGAACAGAGCGCGTAGTCATAATTGTACATAATATTTACGAGACCAATCTGCATGAGTCGCAGACGGGTTTGCCGTTTTTTAGAACTTTGTGTATTAGCATCGAGCGGAGGTCGTGCATGCAATCTGAGTGCGCGACGTGTGAGACGTATTTAAGATGCGTATCGTGGTTCAGACACAAGTCTGGGTGCTAACAAGGTTGCACGAAAATGAACAAAACGACAGATTATACTGATTTATTTGTTATGCACTGAAGAACCTCGGGTTTAGCGTGGAGCTGGGAGCGTAATTACGCACTAGCATGAGCACTACGCGCTTATATACACATAGATGAACGCATGCGGCTGCGCATCCCAATATTTCAACTCAATTGACTGGGCTCAGCACACTTTATTAGATTGAGCACTCTTTTAGAGGGAGCACTTCATTGAAGTACTTTCTGAGGCCGACTTTATCTACTGCGCTTTCACTGCGACCGATAGACGCCAGTCACGTGCGATAACGTATGCGGCGGCTCTTGAGCAGCCCCGGATAGCGCGAGCGCTGTCCACGTTGAAATTTCAATGGCCACAAACATCACCTGGCACCCCGGCCTGACGCACGCGGAGCGCGCGAAGTTCACGAAGCAGAAGGGCCTGACGATCTGGTTCACGGGCCTGAGCGCGAGCGGCAAGAGCACGATTGCGACGGCGCTCGAGCAGGTCCTGCTGCAGAACGGCGTGACGGCGTACCGCCTCGACGGCGACAATGTGCGGTTTGGTCTGAACAAGAACCTCGGGTTCAGCGAGACGGACCGCGTCGAGAACATCAGGCGCATTGGCGAGGTCGCGAAGCTGTTTGCCGACTCGACAACGGTGGCCATCACGTCGTTCATTTCTCCGTACAAGGCGGACCGCCAGCAGGCGCGCGAGCTGCACGCTAAGGACGGGCTGCCGTTTGTGGAGGTGTTTGTCGACGTTCCCGTCGAGGTTGCCGAGCAGCGCGACCCGAAGGGCCTTTACAAGAAGGCGCGGGCCGGCGAGATCAAGGAGTTCACCGGAATCAGCGCGCCGTACGAGGCGCCGGACAATGCGGAGATCACGGTCACGCACACGCAGACCGTGGAGGAGAGCGTGCAGCAGATTGTGGACTTCCTTAAAAACGAGAAATACATTTAAGCCAGGCGATGTAGCATAGAACCAGAATAACGTAGAGCCGGAGAACCAAAATACCAGGCCATAATCAATTGGGGTGCTGCATTTAATAGCCAAAGTACTGTATTGAACAGCTGCAGTGCCGTGTAAGAGAGCAGTGCTGTATTCAACAGCCACAGGTCCGTATATATAGTCATTGCTGCGGTGCGCGAGCGCCCAGCACCAGCGCGGCCACGCAACGGCGGTTTATGGCTTGGGGCGCCTAGCGCTTGAGGCTGTTGAGCCGCGACTCGAGGTCGTCGCCGACATCGACGCTCTCGGCGCCGCCGCTGATGCCCGTGGGCGCGGCGCCGAGCTGCTGGTTCAGGTCGATGCCGATCTCGTCGAGAACCTTTGTGACGATCTCGTCGGACTCCTCCTCGGCGTCGCCCTCCTCGCCGAGCATGCTGTCGTCGATGGCGTCGTCCATGAGCTCCTGGCGCTGGTCCATGAGGTCGGTCTCGCGCTCGAACTCCATGGCGATCTTGGACAGCGCGGGCAGATTCATCTGGCGGTTCATGCCCGAGAGCAGGCGCGACGCGCCCTGCATGCTCTGCATCATCTGCTGGTTGCCGCGGACGGTCTGGATGCGCAGCGAGATGCCCTGCAGCTGCGTCTTCATGGCGTAGAACTTCGTGATGTAGTTGCGCGTGCGCACAAGGTCCTTGGCCATGACCTTGGCCGACGACATGTGGCCCTCGCGCGCGGCCTTGCGGATGTCGGCAATGAGCGTGCGCTCCTGGGCCTCGAGCCGCGTGCGCTCGCGGTCGAGCTCGCGCTGCGTGCGCTCGAGCGCGCGCTGGTGCTTGCGCAGCCGCTCCTGCGGCGTCATGCGCTTGCCAAACACCCACTCGACGTACTGCATGGGCGGCGGCGGATTACGGGAAACAAGCGGGCGCGCAAACGGTGGCGGTGCGGCGGCAGAGAGAGTGTGGGCCGCGCGAGCTGCTGCAAGTGAGCTGCTTCAGGTAAGCTGCCTCGGGTAAGCTGCCTCGGGTGAGCTGCCTCGTGCGCTTCGGCGTCGTGCTTAGGCGTGTGCTTAGGCGGTGTGCTTCGGGTGGAGCGCCAGCGTCTTACATATGCAGGCGCCCGGGGCTGGGACGGGGCCGGCGTGGGTGTGGCCTGCCCGAAACGGCTAAGGGAGCGCCGCACGGCGTGGTGGCGAGCGGGCCTCCAACATCGGGCCGTGCTCGGTGCGGCTGGCGCGGGAGGGTTTGCGCAGCGGGCGGTGGCGGCGGGCCCGGCGCGACGCGCGTTATCAGCGCTGACGGACGGCTCTGCGCCGGCGCCCGCGACCCCACGTTAACGGTTTAGAGGTATCCCGTGCGTGCGGGGACTAAGCGCAAGCAAGGGCCGCGCGGGCTGGGTACGGCGAGCGGGTGCTGACTATGGCGTGGTCACGCCGCCGGCGCGGGGCCCGGCGCACCGGCGGAACGGTAGCGGATCGGCGCGCAGGGCCTGAGCGCAGGCACGCGCGCGGCGGGGAGCCCATGAGCGGGGCTGACTCGCGCGGATGGCTCACCGCCCGGGGCCCGGGTGTATGCAGCAGGTGACATCTGATCGCCGCCAGTTGACGGGGGGACCCTTGCCCCGCTATCGTCACTCGCGGATTCCGCCCCACCTTATGGTCCCAGCCAGAGGACAGCTAAGCTAAGCAACGTCAGTACTAAGCTAAGCTACCCTCAGCCCCGTGCCAGGCCGACAACATCCCTCCACACCTGCAGTTGCTAGCGCACGATTGCTCGAGTCTACGAGGATGTCAGAAGTGCGGCAGCGAGTGCGCCGCGGTGACAACGATGAGTACATGGAGCTGTGCTACACGCAGCAGCAGATCGTGGGCCACGGCTCGTTTGGCCTCGTGTTCCAGGCGCGGCTCGTGCCGAGTGGCGAGGAGTTCGCGATCAAGCGCGTGCTGCAGGACCGCCGTTTTAAGAACCGCGAGCTCGAAATCATGCGCAAGGTGCGCCACGTCAACATTGTGAATCTGCATGCATATTTCATGTCCACCGAGAACGAGGACGTCTACTTGAATCTTGTGCTCGAGTACATGCCCGGCACCGTCGACGGCGAGTCGCGGTGGTTCACGCGCGCCCGCACGCCAATGCCGAACCTTGTCGTCAAGCTGTTCACGTACCAGCTGTTCAGGTCCCTGTCGTACATCCACTCGCTGGGCATCTGCCACCGAGACATCAAGCCCAGCAACCTGCTGTGCGACCCGCGCACGGGCGTGCTGAAGCTCTGCGACTTCGGCAGCGCGAAGGCGCTTGTCGCCGGCGAGCCGAACGTCGCGTACATATGCTCGCGCTACTACCGCGCACCGGAGCTTATTTTTGGCGCCGTGAACTACACGACGAAAATCGACGTCTGGAGCGGCGTGTGCGTGATGGCCGAGCTCATACTCGGCTCGCCGCTGTTCCCGGGCGGCAACGGCATCGACCAGCTTGTGGAGATCATCAAGGTGCTGGGCACGCCGACGCGGGAGCAGATCCGCGCCATGAACCCGCAGCACAACTCAGACCACCGCTTCCCGCAGATCCGGCCGCACCCGCTGAACCGCGTGTTCCGGCGGGCGACGCCCGACGCGATCGACCTCATGCGGCTCATGCTCGAGTACTCGCCCGAGAAGCGGCCGTCGGCGATCGAGGTGCTCACGCACCCGTATTTTGACGAGCTGCGCAACCCGGAGACGACGCTGCCGGACTGGCGGCACCCGGACGAGCCGAACCGGCAGCTGCCGCCGCTGTTCAACTTCACGCAGCAGGAGCTCGAGGCGCGGGCCGACCTCGTCAACAAGCTCGTGCCGCCGTTTGCCCGCGACCAGATCGAGACGACCGAGTGAGCCTTAATGTTATCCGAGTAGCCTAGCGACGCGCGCACACACGCCAGCTGCGGGCGGCCGCGCTGGGCGGGAATTTGCACACATCATGGCCGCCGTGCGCCGCACGCAGCCTGCCCCGGGGGCACTGCCAGCGCACACGGGCGCGCTCGCTGGCTGATGCCCATGTACAGGCGCCCATGTACAGGCGCACAACTGCAGGTAGCACGAGCGGGGTTGTTCAGGAATCGCTGCTGATGCACGCATGTAATGCATGCAGTGCATGTAGCTGCACACTCGACGCACTCCATGTAACGCACTCCATGTAACGCACTCCATGCGACGCACTCCATGTAAGTACACGACGATATGCACCAACCCCGCCGTCGCACGCCTCCAGCCTAGTAATGCCCCGATTCGTTTTATTCCTTTTGTACAATCTTCAACCAGTGTACCTCTATATACCGCAGCACGCCGCGAAGTAGGATTATTTACACATCAAACAGCACCGTCTTGCCGAACTGCGGCGCGACGACGCGGTCGAACCCGCCGGCCGCGGCGGCGTCCTCGAGCAGCTTGCGCGGCGGCTCGTTGAACGGCTCCTCGCTCATGATGAACGTGCCCCAGTGCACGCCAACCAGGTTCCGCGCGCCGAGGTTCTGCGCCGTCTGCACGGACTCGGCCGGCGACATGTGCTGCGCCTTGAGGTGCCAGCGCGGGTGGTACGCGCCGCACGGGATCATGGCCACGTCGCAGCCGCGGCCGTAGGTCTGGGCAATTGCGTTGAACATGCTGAGGCAGTAGCCCGTGTCGCCGCCGTGGAAGAACAGCGGCTTGCCGTGGCGCAGCACGAGGAACGAGCACCACAGCGACGTGTTCGAGTCGTAGAGCCGCCGCCCGGACCAGTGCATCGCCGGCGTGCACGCGATCTCGTAGCCGAGCTTGGGGTCGACGTTCGGCATGGGGATGCGCTCCCACCACGACATCTCGATGCAGCGCGCCGCCGGCGGCAGGTGCTTCGCCACGCCGTCGGGCACGACCCACGTCGTGCCGGCGCCGCTGAAGTGCGGCGCCGCCGCCAGGTCGAGGTGGTCCTGGTGGTCGTGTGACACGAGCACGACGTCCGGCGTCGGGACCTGCTCGGCCGTGCACGGCGGCGGCACGAGGCGCTGCGGGCCGACGCGCGGCGAGACGACGTGGTTCGCGAACATCGGGTCCGTGAGCAGCGTGACGCCGCCGGGCAGCTGCGCGACGGCGCAGCTCTGCCCGATCCACGTCAGCGCGAGCTGCGACGCGCGGCGCGGCGCGGCAAAGTCCGGCGTGTGCAGCGGCAGCGCCGCCGCGAGCAGCGCCGGGTCGACGGGCACGTTTCCGGGCGGGTGCACGGCAAACAGCTCCGACACGCGCCGGAAGCCGAACTCGAACAGCGTCTGGTGGCGGTACTCCGGAAACGGGTTCACGTAGCGGCCGAGCACCTTGATCGGCGCGTAGCGCTGCGTGACGTCGGCCAGCGCCTCGCGGCGCCGGATCTGCCGCTGCGCCTCGACCTGCACGCTGGCCGTGTACGCGCCGTAGCCCAGCGCCGCCGCGCCGAGCGCCTTGCCGGCGGTTCGCACGCCGTGCCGGAATTTCATGGTCTCGTAAGCGGGAGACCACCTCGCCATGCACCACGCCAGAAGGCGTGAGAATCGCGGGCCGCCGCGCGGGCACTGCAAGACGGCAGCTAATTCAGGGAGAAACGAGTGCGAATTTTATTTTTTTTAGGCCCAGCGTGCGTGCGCACCCAGGTCTTTTGCGTAGTGACGCGTAGATAGGCTAGTAGATAGGCTAGTAGATAGGCTAGTAGATAGGCGAGTAGATAGGCAAGTTGATCTGGAGCGGTGCGCACGCACGGCGAAGCGAAACCTTTTGGATCGACTTAAAGTAGGCAGCGGCGTCATGGTAGAATGATTGGCGAAATCGGTCGGCGGTAGAGGAAAGCAGAGAATTGAGGCTCAGTAGAGCCTTCACGCGCAGCACTGGATTGCGCACTGAGTGCCGCACGGCGCTTAGGCCGTCGCGTCGGCTTGTGACGGCGCATCCTGCGATGACGCGCCAGACTCTGATGGCACAGCTTGAGATGGCATAGCTTGAGATGGCGCGGCCTGTGACGGCGCGTCTTGCGATGGCGCGGGCTGAGATGGCACCCGGTGGTGCCACGCGTCAATGGACCGCGCAATCGCGTCGCCGCCATGTACGAAGTCCGTCATGTCCAGGTACGGCGCCGCACTGAACCGCACGTACACCACGTTGTCGTAGATCGACAGCGGCATGATCGTCTTGCACTCCGTCATCATGTACCGGTTTGTGAACTCGACAAACTCGACGCGGTCCGCCTCGGCGGGCTGGTACGGGTACCGCAGCGTGAACATGGCCGTGCGGTAGTTGTTGCCGAAGTCCGCCACCTCCGTCGTCTTGAACCGGAACCGCAGGTACCTGCTCGCGTTCTCGCTCAAGAAGTTCTGGTACACCATGATCGGCACCTCGCCGCCGCACACCTCGCGCCGGAACCGCTGCGCGTCCACGACGCTGGCCACAGCCGAGCGGTCCGACGTGCCGACGTAGTCGAACGTGTGCGCGAGCGCGGCGCTGTTCTCGGCGTCGCCGAGCTGCGCGTGCCGCGGGTAGTACACGGCCGACACGGGCAGGCTGTTGATCTCGCGGTGGTGCTTGCGGTCGACGTAGAGCGCCGCGACGGAGTGCGGCGCGAAAAACCACTTGTGCGCGTTCGTCACAAAGAAGTCCGGCCGCGCGCGGCGCAGACTGATCGAGATCAGCCCGATCCCGTGCGCGCCGTCAACAAGCGACAGCGCGCCGTGCTCGCGGCAGATGCCGACCATGTCCTCCCACGGGAACAGGATCGACGGCATGCTGGTGACGGTGTCGAACATGACGAGGTCGTAAGACTGCTTCGCGAGCGCGCCGCGCAGCACGCCGCTGATCTCGTCCATCGACCCGAGCGGCAGCCGCAGGTGCACGGTGTCGACGTGCCAGCGAAACTTCTCCACGAGCATCTTCAGCGTGTTGTCGCACGCGCCATAGATCGTGCTGAACGTCAGGATGCGCGGCGCGTTCCCGCCGATGGGGAACAGGCTGCGCAGCACAGCATTGATCCCGCTCGTCGCGTTCACGACGCACACAATGTCCTCAATGTCCGCGTCCAGCTCCTCGGCAAACACGGCCCGCGCCGTGTCCGTGATGGGCGCGTGGTCGAGCCGGTAGAACTTGTCCGGAAAGCTTGTTTCCTGCTTCATGTGCTCGAGCCGCGCCTCCAGCACGTCCTGCGGCGCGCAGCCGTACGAGCCGTGGTTCAGGTTCACAACGCCCTCGCCAAAGTTGAAGTGGGCCTCCCGCAGTTGCCAGCCAAGCATTGTGTCACACGGCAAAACGCTGGGCCTGAGCTGTGGTCACCGGCCGCGGGCCTGTCATCCACTTGCATACGCGCATTGTGTATCTCACTGCGCGCTTTGATAAGCACTTATCGCGAGCGGCTAATTTGGAACTAACGCCTATGCACATGGCGTAGCACACATGTAGCACACATGGTGTAGCACCACACACATGGCGGGGCACATGGGGTGCACATGGCGGGGTACACACGGCGTAGTGGCGTAGGGCTGCGGGCGAGGGGTCCGCGCATGGATCAGGGGTTCTTGGCCGGCGGATTCCCAAACCGCCGAAGCCTTCCCACGTGGGGGAATACGCTAGGGCCCGCGCGCGATAATAAGCATGAGCGGCTGTGCAGGGTGCCCCTGCGTGTTTCAGACCCGGCAGCCGTTCCTGCCGATGCGTGAATTAGCGCGCCCAATTTAGGTTCCCGCGACATTAGCCCCCGAGCTTCTCGCGCCGAGCGCGCCGCCGCCGGCGCCGATCGACGCGCGGTGCAGGAAATGTCACTATTTTTCACCGCCCGCCTGGCGCTCGGTGAATCGCGAGCGTTAATTTTTTATTAGCCCGCACGGCTCCGCCTGCCCCCCACGTGGGGATCCTTGCAAAAACACATGGAGCCCGTGCTGCGCTTGATTGGGAGATCCGCCGCGTAATCACCACGCTCCTCCATGCATACGCGTGGGGCTCGGTGTAGGGTTTCTGCTCGTGCCTGCAATATAACCCGGGTGCGATCGCGCTGGAATTCCGGCCCTCACAAACCTCGCGACCTCATGCGCTTTCTGCACAACGTCAGTCAGAACCCCGAGACCGACGTGGAGCCGCGCGAGAAGCGCGTCCTCGACCGCTCGTGGCGCGCGCGCCTCGGCATCATCTGCGGTGGTGCCGCGCTCACCTGCGACGGCTACTTCAATTCGCTCATGACCGCCACAAACCTCGTCTTCACGCAGGAGTACCCAAAGACATACACGTCGGCGATGTCGACGCGCGTGTCGAACGCGCTGCTTGTCGGTGAAGTCATCGGCATGCTTGTCGTCGGCCTGACCTGCGACTTCTTCGGCCGCAAGAAGGCCATGGTCTTCACAACGCTCTGCATGGTCATTGGCGGCATTCTCGCCACGGCCGCGCACGGTAAGACCACAACGGGCATGTTCTGGATGATCATTGTCATGCGCGGCGTCATCGGCTTCGGCTCCGGCGGCGAGTACCCGACGTCGAGCGCAACGGCGGCCGAGGCGGCAAACAAGAGCGTGCGCCGCCGCGGCCGCGCGTTCGTGCTCGCGACCAATCTGCCGCTCGCCATGGGCGGCCCGTTCTGTCTTGTTGTGTTCCTCATCGTGTGGGAGGCCGCCGGCGGCGCCAAGCACCTCAGCACCGTGTGGCGGACGTGCTTCGGCATCGGCTGCGTCTGGCCCGTCATGATCTTCATTTTCCGGTACTTCACCATGAAGTCCGAGATGTTCGAGAAGACGCGCTTCATGAACTGGCGCGTGCCCTGGCTGCTCGTCGTGCGCTTCTACTGGAAGCGCCTCATCGGCACCTGCGGCGCGTGGTTCATGTACGACTTCATCACGTTCCCGAACGGCATCTTCTCGGGCCTCATTCTCAAGTCGCTCATCAAGGGCCACGACACAAAGCTGTCGGCCGAGTGGCAGCTGCTGCTCGGCATCATCGCCATTCCGGGCGTCATCATCGGCGCCTTCCTCTGCGACTACATCGGCCGCCGCTACACAATGCTCATTGGCTTTGGCGGGTACCTCGTGTTCGGCCTCGTCATCGGCTGCGCGTTCGAGCCGATCAAGAACATCCTCGGCCTGTTCGTCGTGTTCTACGGCATCTTCAACAGCTTCGGCAACCTCGGCCCAGGAAACATGATGGGCCTCGTGTCGAGCGAGGCCTACGCGACGAGCGTGCGCGGCACGCTCTACGGCCTGTCCGCCGCGTTCGGCAAGGCCGGTGCTGCCGTCGGCACGCAAGTGTTCCGGCCCATCCAGAACAACCTCGGTGACCGCTGGACGTTCATCATTGCGGCCATAATCGGCCTGGTCGGCATGACCATCACCTGGTTCTTCATTCCAGATCTGCGCGAGGACGATCTTGCTGGCGAGGACGACCGCTTCGTTGCATACCTGCGCTCGAAGGGCTGGACCGGCACGCTTGGCGAGGACGTCATGGAGCTCGACACGAGCAGCACCTCGGCCAACTCGTCGGGCCTGTACGAGCACGACGACAAGAAGGAAAAGACCGTTACTCAGGTCCGCTCCAGAGATGACGTCGAGCTGTAAGTTCAGTTCAGTTGTTTCATATGCTATTCTAATTGTAATCGTCTAATTGTAATGCATTCTTTTGACACAGGAAAAAAGCAGTGGAGAAATCAAGTACTAATATCTAGCTGCTGCTTCACGCTTGCACCTCAGCACCTCTAAAGCATAGTGGATTAAACTAACATATACTCCCAGTGAGCATGCTCGGTGGGCATGCTCGAGATGCACTTCGAACGCAGCGACGCCAGCTTAAAGGCCGAAACGAAGAAACAAAGCATGAACACAAGAAGCATGAGAAAACGCACACTAAAGGCACTGGCCAGCAGTACACTTTGCAGGCCCGAATCCAGGGACGTAGCCCGGAAATCGATGAACAGCGAGCGCATTGTCGCTCCCGTGCCGATGATGAACGCAAGTGGAGCAAGAATGAGTGCTGCCTTGCGCCCGAACCCCAATGGCCTGGGGGTCTGAAGCTGCACGATCGTGCTGGAACAAGCCTGCGGCTCCTTCTCCGAGGCACACAGAGTCTCAAAGGAGATGATGCGCTTTTCGTTGTCAAATTTTTCGCTGTCGCGCTCCTCGCCATCGCTCTCCTCAATGCAGCTCTCCTCAACGTCGCTCTCTTCAGAAGTAAAGTGTGTCGCGAGGCTGGCTGCAACAATTGGCTCATGCAGGCACTCATCAATGGGCTCGATTCGAGGCTCGCGCTCGGCCTCGAGAGCCGCCATTTGAGCGAGCACATTCATCGGGTCGAACGACACATCAACGTACCCGTGGCAGAGAGCACTCAGCGGGTTGAAAACAGCCGGCTTGGTCGGCGGTACAAGATGACACCGGCCGGCCCGAGGCGGAGCCATGTTGTTTTGCATTGTTGTGTCGTTGACTGCAGAGGCCTGGAACTCGGTATGGTCGACCGGAGTGAACATGCAATAAAAAGCCGGCTATTTGAGCAAACGGAAAAGCATACTTGAATATGGGCTCATTTATGAGTACCTTAGAGGTAACACCGCGGTACTCACTTAGCCCTTGCCCGTGTGCACTGGCCTGATAGTCAGCCCGAACCCAGGCGCGAGCGCGCGAATGCAGGTGCGTATGGGGTACTCAAACCAGCGCGGTACTCAAAGTGCAGTTCGACATTCGACCGCGCGTGCCGAAGCGAAACGACTTTCCGTTTCGCGCACACACTGCGACATCCTCAATTGTTTGGAAGCGTTTGCGAGGACCCCTAATTGGCTGAAAGAATAGAGAAGAGGCAAACCCGAGTTCGTAGAGTATAAAGGTTCGAAAGCTTAGTAGTATAATTACAGAGACATGAGAGCGCCGTGAGCATTCCACATAGGTGCCGCTTAATCACAGGCCAGCTTCCTCATTTACATGTGCCAAGTATTAGGGTGGTCTATCGGAATGCGTTCTTAATGCCAATGCGTTGGTAGCGTTTTAGCAGTGTTAATGAAATGAATGTATACACCTGTAGAGCAGACGTTACTGCTCATGAACATGGATGATGTACTTGTAACGATATACCTACGTTCTTCGCTTGCTCGTAATCGAATCAATCGCATGGTTTGAGCACTTACATGTCTTCAACTATAGCGTAAAATATGCCTGCATAGAAATTGCTTAGATCTTGGAGTGGTCGGTGGTAGTGGGCCAGGTGTACTTCTCGTCCGACTTCGAGCGCTTGTAGCCCTTAGCCTTGACAAGCTCCTCGGCCTTCTTCGGTCCGCGCGAGCCATACGCGTAGGGCTCGAGCTCGACCTTGCCCTCATCAATGCTCTTGAGCAGGGGCGTGAAGATCTGCCACGCCTCGTCGAGCTCGTCGTCACGCACGAAGTTCGAGTGGTCGCCGTTGAGACAGTCCAGAATGAGCGACTCGTAGGCCTGCGGGATCTGGATGTTGCTGAAGCGGCGGCGGTACGACAGATCGAGGTCCGTCACCACTGCCTCCGACTTCAGGCCGGGGAACTTCGTGTTCATCTTCAGGTAGATGGCCTCGCTGGGCTGCACGCGGAAGACCAGCTCGTTGTTAGCCACGCCCTGCGACGCAGAGCCCGGCACAGAACGGAACTGCAGGCGAATCTCGACCTTCGACTCGTCGAGCGCCTTGCCGGCCTTCAGAATGAACGGCACACCGTCCCAGCGCTCGTTGTCGATGTACATCGTGATGGCTGCGTACGTGGGCGTCTTCGTGTCGTGGTTCTTGATCGTCTCGTCATCCTTGTATCCGGGCTTCTTCTCGCCGTTGACCTCGGCCGCCTGGTACTGGCCGAGCACGATGTCCGAGTCCTTGACGGCGCGCACCGTGCGCAGCACCTTCACCTTCTCGTCACGCGTGTCCTCGGGGCCGTCCGAGACGGGCCGCTCCATAGCAACGAGCGAGAGCACCTGCATGAGGTGGTTCTGCATCACGTCACGGATAATGCCGATGGAGTCGAAGTAGCCACCGCGTCCCTCAGTACCGAACGGCTCCTTGAACGTAATCTGCACGTTCGCGATGTTCTTGTTGCTCCAGCAGCCCATCATGAACATGTTCATGAAGCGCACAATCGTGAGGTTCTTGACCATCTCCTTGCCGAGGTAGTGGTCGATACGGTAGATCTCCTCCTCGGTGAACAGCGGCGCAAGGTGGCTCTGCAGCTCGCGGCTGCTCGCGAGGTCGTGGCCGAACGGCTTCTCGATAATCACGCGCACGTAGCCCTCGTCCTTCGTGAGGTAGCACTCGTGCTTGAGGTGCTTGCACACCTCGGCGAACTGCGAGGGCGGCAGCGCCAGGTAGAACAGGCGATTGCGCTCCTTCATGTCCTTCTCGGCCTCGTTAAGGGCCTTGTTCAGACCGGCGAAGCTCTCGTCGTCGTCGTAGTGGCCGCGCACATACGTGCAGATCTTCAGGAACTCCTGGACCTTGGCCTTCGTGCGGGGGCCGATAAGATCGAAGTGCGCGCTGACCTTCTCGTTGAACTTCTCGGGGGACAAGTCGCTACGCGCGTAGCCGAAAATCTTGGTTTGCGGCGGCAACAGACCCTCAGCAAACAGCGTGAACAGGGCCGGGAACGTCTTCTTCGACGCCAGATCACCGCTGGCACCAAGAACGGTGATGGTGACACTCTCCTTAAATGCAATCGGCTTGGTCATGGTACAACGGCGCACAGCTTGAGACGGGACGTTGGTGCTGGTAGGTAAAATCGGAGGTCGTGATCACCACCGCTTTTAAAGCGCGCCCAACCGTCGCTGTCTGCGCATGCATAGCAGCCCAGAGCCCTTACCCTCGCCAATGGCCGTGATTGGCTGGCATTAGGTGAGCCATGGGTTTGGGTCTGGCCGACGTCTCCAGAGGGTCGCCGCAGCAACACATGTTCCGGCGCGAAAAGCGGTGGGGAGGCAGTCATGTGCGGCAGAGTTTGCGCGCTGATAAAGGCAACGGCCGGCCCCCAAACGCGCCGCTCGGGCGCTGGGCGTTGACAATGGGCGAATGTGCCGTAAGCTGACGTAGCGGCCGCGCCGCGGGGTGCAGGGGCTACTTGCGCAAGCTGCAGCGGCAGCAAGTGGACTTAGGCGTATGTAGTACCTGCGTAATTTAAGGTCTCGCCACGGCGGCCGATGTTGGGGAGGGGGAAGGGGAGAGACTCCTGCCGCGAAAATACGCTGTGGCAGCGCCACCTTCGTGAACGAGGCGCAAGACAGCGCGTGTTTAGGGGCTGTGGGGCATTGTTTATTCGGTAAATAAACTAAGCGCTAGCACTAGCCGCTGGATTAAATGCCTCTGTCCCTGCCTCCCATGCACTGCAGATCGGTTGCTTAGACGTCGAGGCCTTGTTATCGTGTCAGCGCAACGTTGCTACGGAGGCGTTGCAGGCACGGCGCGCTGCGGCGTATCAGAAGCTTCTAGCCCAGGGCGGCCAATTAAATGAGGGACATGATTTACTAGATACCAGATCTCCAGCGCCGTTTATTCGGGCCCCGAGCGCGTGCTGCCCGAAAGATTCGCGGCACACATAATATCTGTCACTTTTTGCATACCCGTGCCCAGCTGTAGGTCTCGCCTGTCGGGCGGCACGTGGCTAACCGCCCGGCGGCTGTGGCATCCCGAATTCTAAGACCTGGGCATATTCGGGTCCGAACGCGAGGGCACCCGTGCGTACAGTTTGCGGCAGTTCAGAACAACATATGTATTTGAGGTACTTTATTCATAGATTCCATTGATGTGGCGACCTCGCGTTTAGTCTTGAGGGGGTTTAGTACGTATACACGAGCCGCACTTCTAGGCTTGACTTAATGGGTGCGCTATAGCTATGCATTGTTCTTTCGCTAATTCCAGATCTCAGTAACCTCAAGCTGTATGTGCGTGAGTTGAACCGCACGGGTCGGGTGTCAGCTTGACTGGGGTCGGCATTGCTGGTTCCAGCATCCAGCTTATATACAGTACGAAGTGTTTCCCGGCTTGAGCAGGATCGCACGGCGTCGCGTCAGCAGTCGCAATCGTATTTGTGAGTGCGCGCAGAGTGTACGCTGCAATTCATTCTAACATAACTTGCATGGCACGAAGAACCGCGTATTAATTTATATCTGTACACAGGCATAGTGATTCGTAGGTTATGGTAGTGTGAAGATAGCGAATGCTGTTCGCGAAGCGACAGCGTCAGAACGCGAAGGCGCTAGCGTGGGCCCTAGTGATGTAAATAACCAGCCAAAGTAATGACAGAGCTAGAGATCGCCTAAGTCGAAACGCTGCGAATTGGCACACGCCGACCCTACAGCTATGCCGTGGGCCGCGCGGGCCCGCTTCGAGGCAGCGCCAAGGCTAGGGTTAGAGGCAGATCGGGTGGTTTCTAAATTGACAAGCGAGCTTGCCCTCGACAGACGACTAACATGCTGCGCGGACTGTTCACGAAGCCGCTTGTGCGGCCGTTCTCGAGCAACATTCCCAAGCTTGCTACGCACCGCGAGCTGGGCCCGCGGTGGAACCGGTTCGGCGGTAGCGGTGGCGGTTCGCCCGGGTGGTGGTCGTACTGGAAGGTGCCGCTCGCGTTCACGGCCGGCGTCGTTGCCTTCGACTACTTCGTCGTGCCGCGCGTGATGGAACTGCCGGTCATGCGCCCGCTCAAGCGGCAGCCCGAGCTGCTTGTGTCGGCGCTCATTGGCCTCAATGTGGCGGGCTTTCTTGCGTGGCGCATGCCGGGCGCGCCCCAGCGCTTCATGATGCGCTTCGGCCTGCTGCAGAAGACGCCGGCGTCCTTCAGCGGCTGGCAGTTACTTGGCTCGGCGTTCAGCCACCAGAACTTCTGGCACCTTGCCATCAACATGTTTGTGCTCTGGCAGTTTGCTGTGCCCATCGCGCGCTGGATGGGCCCGTCCCTATTTCTCGAGTCGTACTTGGACAGCTGTGTGCTCAGCTCGCTTGGCAGCATGCTGATTCCGGCGCTGCTGCGGCGGCCCGTGTTCCTGCCCTCGTTGGGCGCCTCGGGCGCCGTCTTCTCGTGCCTAGGCATCTTCTCGTACCTCGTGCCGGACGCGAAGCTCGCGCTCTGGTTTGTGCCGCTGCCAATCGGCGCGTGGCCCGTGTTCTTGCTCACGCTCGGCTACAACGCATTTGCCATGGTGTCGCGGCGCGGCGCGTTCATGGGCGCCGGCATTGACTACGCGGGCCACGTCGCGGGCTCGTGCGCAGGCATTTTATACGGCTGGATCGTGCAGCAGCGCATCCGCCGCCGGCGCGAACGCATGCGCCGCGTTGGGCTGTTTTAGACATGTGCACTCATAAGCCCTCGCGGGCAGTTTATATACAGTAGCTAGCGCTAGAGCCTCTGGAGGCCAATGCGTAAAATCGGTGCGTAAAACGCCTCGAGTTGTGAGGTTAGCAAATGTGGTGAGTAGATGGCCTGCAACCACCTTCGAACTCTTGGCTCGTACACAGATGCCAATAGAATTCAGGCAGAGTTCAGATGAGACCCCGATTAGGGGGGCTTGGATTGCCCAATTAGTTGCAGAATCACGCGTTCGGCCCGTGTTGGCGTGTTGGCGCGTGTATTTGGCTCTTCGGGGTGAGCTTTTCAGGGCTCCGAGTGCAGCGTGTCGCGCACGACATAGAAGTCGCCCTTTTTCTCGCTGGCAAGATTCACCGGGCGCCAGTGCCCAAGCTCGGGCTCCGTCTCCGTTGTGTCGAGCGCGTTCTCGAGCGACGGCACCTCGACGTTCGGCGTGAGCCGCGCCACGGGCTCGACGCCGTCGGCGTCCACAAACGTGAGCGTCTCAACAAACTTGAGCTGATTGCGGAACGACTCGAGCATTTTCGGCGTCGGAGGATCGAGGCCTGCGAGCTGGCTCAGGCGGTGCAGATGCTGCTCCGAGGGCGGGTCAATGAGCGGCGCGGCGTGGTCAACAAGGTCGTGCACGGTCCACGTTGGGCGCGCGAGCACAGACGCAATCTCTGCGCGCGCAAGGACTCGCGAAACCGGGCCCATTGTGTGCAAAACCGCTGGGAGCCTGGCGATATCGCGTAAAAAAAATCGTGGGCCTGGTTTGTCAGTGTGGTGAGAGCGAGCTGCAGGGTAATGTGACCGGTACCTAGGCGCCATCCGGGAGCGATAAGTAAACGATATGGGGATCTTGAGGAAACGGCCGCTAAGAGGTTAAAACTAGATAAAAAGAGGCAATACAACAAGTAAACTACTTATTGAGCAAACGACTATGCAGCCACTGAACGGCAGATGATAACCTCAGCTATACGGGACTAGCCTGCGACAATGCAGTATTTGGCCTGCCGAGACCTAGTAAGTAGATAGGTATGAATCTCGTATGTGCTAGTCATTAGAGAAGTTCAGCGAGAAGGTCGTTCGGTTCACTAGGAAGTAGACGAATGCAAGTCCTCTAGGCGCGAAATCCGTATATCGCATCCTGGCTTATTATGTACCTTTTCAAGAGTGAAAGAAGTCCTCAAAGAGACTACACACCTGTGGTGAAGTGCAAGGGTTGCCATTGCTGCCGTGTAGCATAGTGGCTCCAGTGTAGTATAGTGGCTCCAGTGGTAGCGCTTATCTAGGTCGCCAGCAGCCACCGTAAACTCGCATTCAGCACCCTGCAAGGCGAACCGAATTAGTCCACGCTCAATATATCCACGAATAGCCATGTTGTGTAGACGGGGCGCTGCCTAGCGTTGATAAGTTCGAAGGCGCACTTCCGAAAGTCGCTGCCTAGTTTAGACAATCTAAGCCCAAGGCAAGGCGAGTAGCCGCACCTTGGGTAGTTGGTCATATCCAGGCTCAAGCTCACTTGTACCATTGTCGACCAGCGTTGACAACAGATGCAAAGGCGGCGCGTGTGGAGTGTAAACAGACCAGTTGGCCGGCCCACACAGCATGTGACCATATGAGTATGCAGTCCACTTCGATAGTGCATAAGCTGAGACCCACGATCGAGCCAGGCGCCGTGATGCGGGGAGAAACGGCAGCCAGCCAAAGATAACGCCCACGTGCGCGAAGCATGGTCTCCCGACTGGCCTTCCTAACCGGCTGGTGCGTCCGTGCCCCAAAATCTCGAAATCTTGATCGAGGGCTTTTCTCAGCTGCTCACTGCGACACACACATGAGCGGACCAGTACTTCGAGGGGGCAACGGCAAGCGCATTGCGCTGCCCGTGCGCGTAGAGCCCAAGGTCTTTTTCGCAAACGAGCGCACGTTTCTGTCGTGGCTGAACTTCACGGTCATTCTTGGCGGCCTGGCCGTGGGCCTGCTCAATTTCGGCGACCAGGTCGGCCGCTACTCGGCCGCGCTGTTCACGTTTGTCGCAATGGCGACGATGGCGTACGCGCTCGTGACGTATCACTGGCGTGCGGCCGCGATTCGCAAGCGCGGCGCGGGGCCGTACGACGACCGCTTTGGCCCGACGATGTTGTGCTTCTTCCTGCTTGCGGCGGTTGTTGTGAACTTTGTGCTGCGCATGCACGCCTGAAGGGCGCGCGAGCGGCGCCAACAAGGGACAATGCAGAAACGGCGACGCACGAACGGCGGCGCACGAACGGCGGCTCACAAACGGCGGCGCACGAAAGGCAGCGCACAGATGGCGCCGCAGTTCAGTTTTGGCGGCGCGGCTTTGGCGACGCAGAGTCGGCGTGCGAAACACGACTCACTAATGGCGGCGTGCAGCAGTGCCGACGGCGTTCTAAATAAAAACTCGTAAATGACGTCTCATATATTATGCATGTTAGACAATAATAAAAAATAGGTTCATTCAATCGTGCCTAGCACTTTGTTCACATCCTCCTCGTCGAGCACGACGCCCGTGTTCGAGCAACGTGCGCGGCTGCGCAGCTCCTGGCACATGCTGTTGATGTCGATTTCCCCGAACCGTGGGTGGCTGCAGATGCGGTCCCACACGTCCGAGCACGGGATGAAGCGCTGCGACGCCGCGGGAACCTGCTCCTCGAGGCCGGCCAGCGGGCCGTTCGCGTCCTTGGACCCGAAGAACCCGAGGCCCATCGAGGACAGCTCGGGCTCCTCTGTCTTGAACGTAGGCTCTGGCCCGTTTCGTGGTGAGTTGCCCGACGTGCGCGGCGATATCGCTTGTGACCCGTGGGACCCGTGAGACCCTTGTGACCCTTGAGAGTGCCGTGGCGGCTGGGCCTGTGGCTGCTGTGAGTTATGAAGTTGTTGTTGCGATTGTTGTTGTTGGTGGTGCTGTTGTTGGGGCTGCTGCGGCTGCGACTGCGGCTGCACGGAGTTGTCCTTCGACGGATTCCACTCAAGCATGTCCTCGAGCGGGTCGAACATGCCGTAGTCGTTGTTCAACAGGCCGCTCATATTGTTTGTGGGGAACGGGCTCATGTTGAACGACGCCTGCTCGGCGGGCCGGTCTGCCCCAGGCGTGCCGAAGCCGCCGAAGCCGGACGCCATGATGCCGAAGTCGAGGTTCAGCGAGTCCTCGGCGCGCGGCATCTTAGTCGGCGGCGCGTTCGCGTACCCGAGCGCGTTAGTCGTGTCCTGCACGGGGTCGACGCCCGAGCCGGGAAGCGTGAAAACGTCGTTCACGCCAAGGCCGGCGTCGCCGGGGAACGTGCTGCCGCCCCAGCTGTTGTTGCGGCCCCAGTCGGACGACGCGCCGTTCAGCACGGCGTCCTCCTGCCAGCGCGGGTTCTCGGCCGCGATCTGCGGCGCGCCAATGGGCACGGGCCGCTCGCGCGTGCCGCACGCGAGCGAGAGCTTATCGCAGAACTCGTCGGCGCGGTTCGGCGTCGACGACGACGCCGACCCAGGCGAGTCGAACGACAGCCCCGGTATGGACATCGACTCGGGGCTGTTGCCGTTGTGGGAGGAGCTGCTTCGTGCTTCGTGACCCGCGCCGGGCCCGCTGCGATCGGCACCGCCCGGCACTGCGGGATGCTGCGGATATGGCTGCGGCGGGCCCTGCCGCGGCAGCATATGTGCTGGCAGGCCCGATGCCTGCGTATCAAGGTCCAGGCCCGGTCCTCGTGGCGCCGGCGCCGGCTCTGCGCCCTGCGGGCGGCGGTAGTGCTGCAATTCCTCCTCGAGGAGGCTGAGCTGACTGCGCAGCGCCATGTTCGTGGACTTCCAGCTGCGCGACTCAGACTCGAGCTGCGCGAGACGGGTCTCCAGCTCCTTCAGATGGCGCTCCTTGCGCTCGCGGAAGGCGCGCTGCGCGGCGCGGTTCTGCGCCCGGCGCTTACTTTCGGACATCTCGCCGCGCTGCTCGCTTGCGTCGCCGTCCGCGGAAACCTCGTGCGCGGCCGCGGCCTCGGCCTCGCCGTCGTGCGAGAGGCCCGGCGACACTCCCACGTCGCCGATTTTGCGCTTCGTTCCGGCCGGGGCCGTCGAGAGAGGGTCGTAGTTCATGTGCACGCTCTGTACAGAAGCCATGGACTCGTGTGGCTGCAGTTGCTTCGTGGCAGTCCCTGGGTCAAGCGCGGAAATGGCTCGCGGGGTCTTCGATCTGCTGCTGGGCGCCCGTGGATCAGACGGCTTGGACAGGGAGGGGGTCAAGTCGGTGGCAACACTTGGTGCGATGAACGTTTGATTACTTGAGCAGGCCTCCCTGAGTCTCCCACCACGATGCTGACCAACTGCCTCCAGGAAAAAATTACGCCCTGACCGTGGGTTGGGGCGCAGATCCCGCGCAAGCCTAACCGTAATTTTTTTTAGTAACATAGCCGCGGGCGGCCTATCTGTAAACAGGCTTTGTCTCGTGCGCAGAACATGCTTTTGCGCGGGGCCTCTCGAGCTCACTGCGCGCTCACTGCGCGCTGGGCGGGCGTCCCGTGCGCGCCGCGCGCGCTGCGTGCGGCCGTTCGCCTTGCATCGGCGCAGGCTCCGGCCCCGGCTCAGGCGCAGGCGCCGAGCGGCACGCACGAGCCCGCCGCGGGCGACCCGAAGTCGTACGACACAATTCTCGGCGAAATGGAGGCGCGCGCCGCGCAATTGGACGACGGCGCGCGCCGCATTGCCACAAACTTCCTGCACCGGCCCTGCGCCGTCGACGAGCTGTATATGCCGCTGCAATTGGGCGATCTTGTGCTGCTGAATCTGGATCCTGTGGTTGTGATCGGCACGCCGGCCGACCCGGACGGGCCGTACATTGTGGCCGACGCCGTGGGCCGCGCGAAAGAGGTGTTCCGCAGCATGATCGACGCGCGGCTCATGTCGTTTGTGAGCCCGCGGCGCATGCAGGCGCTGCACGGGCGGCTGTTCACGCTCGACAGCGCTGCGACGGACCCGCCGCTCGAGGCCGGGATCGAGCCGAGCGTCTCGTCGGGCGCGCCGACGTCGCGCGTCGTGAGCCAGGCCGTGCACCGCCTGGTTGCGCGCCCGCTGCGCCAGTTCTACAACGACGCAATGAAGCGCGCGCAGAAGCTGCTGCCGAAGGTGACGGCGGCCCTGCGGCGCCGCGAGCGCCGCGGCGCAACGCTGCCGTTCGTCTCGCTCGTGCTCGAGGTCTGCCCGCCGCGCGCCGAGCCGCTCTACTCCGTTGCCGACTTCTACGCCGTGCGCATGTGCCTCGACCACTACACGCTGCTGCACAAGTGTCTGCTCGATTTCTCGTACACGGGCAAGTACGCGCTGACGGTGTTGCCCGCGGCGGCCGAGCGCCGCAATCTCGAGGTCATCTACGGCAACCGGATGAGCGACGAGTTTCTGCGCGACTACGCGCGCGAGAACGTCCCGAGCGCCGAGGGCGAGTCGCGCGCCATCGAGCTGCTGCGCCGCCAGTTCCCCGGCACGGGCCGCATCGACGCCGCTGCCGCGGCTGAGCTGCTGCGGCTGCCGCAGGGCGGCGTGGCGCAGAAGCTGCGCTACGACTGGTTCACGGCGGCGCGCAACGCGCGCACCTCGTTTGCAGTCGCGCGCACCGCCGACCAGAACCGCGCGCTGCGCCGCGACTTCGACGAGCCCGTGTTCTGCATCGACAGCGCCGACGCGCTCGAGATCGACGACGGCATCTCGTTGCAGCGCGTTGCGGGCTCCACCGTGCGGCTCGGCGTGCACGTCGCGAACCCGAGCGCATTCACGCAGAAGCGCGGCCTCGTCTCGCACATGCTCGAGCTGCCGACGTCAGTTTACGAGCTGAACGGCGCGTCGATCCCAATGCTGCCGCGGTCGCTGACGGCTGAGCTCGGCCTAATTGCCGGCGAGCGCCGGCCCGCGCTCTCTCTGTTCGCCGACCTCGACCTCGAGACTATGCAGTTCAGCAACGTCGAGGTCGCGCCGTTGACGCTGACGAACATTGTGCAGAAGACGCCCGAGCAGGTCGACGCGGCGCGCAGCGAGTTCGCCGAGTTTGGCGACGTCGCGCGGTCGCTGCGGGCGCGCCGCCTTGCGAACGGCGCGTTCGACATGCTGGTCAGCGGCGGCGGCGGGTTCGCGCCGCTCGTCGTCAGCGAGTTCATGCTCGCGGCAAACCATCTTTCCGCGGCGTACGCGCAGGAGCACAAGATTCCGCTGCTGTACCGCAGCCAGCGCGTGCTCGCGGAGTCTGCGGAGCTGCAGAAGCAGTACGAGGCTGCGCTCGAGGCCGGCAAGGGCGTGCTCGGGTTCAAGTGGCGGCCGGCCGTGCAGAAGTCGCTTGTGTCGGTGACGCCGCGGCCGCACACGGGGATCGGCTACAACGTGACGACGCGGTTCACGTCGCCGCTGCGCCGGCTCGAGGACTACATCACGCACTGGCAGCTCGAGGCGCACCTGCGCGGCGAGGAGCCGCCGTTCACGGCCAGCATGCTCGCGGAGATGGTGCCCTGGCTGCAGGTAAGCCAGGAGCTAGTGCGCGAGTACCAGCGGCAGCTGGTTGTGTTCGACAGAGTGACGCGCGTGCAGCCCGGCGAGGTGCTGCGCGGCATTGTGTCGCAGGTCCCATGGGACACGTCGCCCCTGTCGGCGTCGACGGCGCGCACGCGCGTATTTCTGCCGAAGTACGGGCTCGAGGCCGAGTACAGCGGGCCGGCGCAGCTCGCGCTGGAGGAACCGGTCGAGGTCGCTGTCGAGCGCGTGAATACGCACGCCGGCAGCGTGTGCGTGCTGCTCGCAGGCGAGACGCCGCCGTAGTTCCTGTGTAAATAGACTGTAAATAGAAAATGCCGCATGCACCATAACATTGATGCATGGCGAGCACGTAATGGCGCTATGACGTTATCATAATTAGCATTGCACGCGCAGACCCGCTCCAACGCTAACCGCGCCCACGACAGCGACACAGCCTGTTGTGCGGGCGTAGGCAGGCAGGGCTTCGCCGCATGGATATTTTAGCCCTGTAGGGCGCTCAGGGACGCAGCAAGGTTTATGCATGTACATGCATCATGATCGCCGTTGGCGGCTTACGAAGCTGGGACGGTGTGGACTCGCCCAGTCGGCCGCGGTACGGGAAACACTTTGTGTCATACATATATACCGGCATAACGTCGAGAGTGCCGCATTCGCTGCCGCAGAGATCCGTGGCCTCGCGCTAGACCTGTTGGCACTCATCAGCACGCGCTACGCACGAGCAGCACCCGAGCAGCAGCGCGCATCTAGCAGCACAGCACACGCGCGCTTCTGTTATCCTCATCTCTGTTCCCCCCACCGGGCGCGCGCCACCAGGATCCATAGCTTCGAACTGCAAATAGCCACACCATGGATCCACGCAAGGCGCCTGATTTCGTGCCCCCGAGCGAGGCCAGCAGCGAGCGCAGCCGGTTCATGAGCGTGTCGAAGATTCCCGATAATGGGCCGATCCACCGGTTCATGGGCTCGGGCTTCGAGACGCCGACGGACGCGGCGTCGGCCGTGGCGTCGGACGTCGAGGCCGAGGGCGAGATGTTCAACGACATTCCGCAGGGCATTCCGCGCAGCGCGTCGACGACGGGCCGCACGTTTCTCGTGCCGGAGATCCACGAGCCCGAGTACCTCAACGCCGCGGACCTCGAGGAGGTGCCCGGCGACGTGCGGCGCCAGGCGACGCGGCTCGAGGACTACCAGTTTCCGGACCACCGCCTGGCGACGCAGCTGCGCGACCCGACGAAGTCGCCGCTCGTGCTTGTCGCGTGCGGCTCGTTCAGCCCCATCACGTACCTGCATCTGCGCATGTTCGAGATGGCGCTCGACGCCGTCGGTGACCAGACGCGGTTCGAGGTCATCGGCGGCTACTACTCGCCCGTGAGCGACCACTACAAGAAGGCCGGGCTTGCGCCGGCGCACCACCGCGTGCGCATGTGCGAGCTCGCGTGCGAGCGCACGAGCTCGTGGCTCATGGTCGACGCGTGGGAGAGCCTGCAGCCGGCGTACCAGCGCACGGCCGTGGTGCTCGACCACTTCAACTACGAGGTCAACGTGCGGCGGCGCGGCGTCGCGTGCAAGGAGGCGAAGGGCGGCCGCCGCGGCGTGAAGATCATGCTGCTGGCCGGCGGCGACCTCATCGAGAGCATGGGCGAGCCGAACGTGTGGGTCGACGACGACCTGCGCCACATCCTTGGCCGGTACGGGTGCATGATAGTCGAGCGCACGGGCTCCGACGTGCGCAGCTTTCTGCTCTCGCACGACATCATGTACGAGCACCGCCACAACGTGCTTGTGATCAAGCAGCTCATCTACAACGACATCTCGTCGACGAAGGTGCGGCTGTTCATCCGGCGCAACATGAGCGTGCAGTACCTCACGCCGAGCTCCGTCATCCGGTACATCTACGAGCACCGGCTGTACCTGGAGAGCGAGCCCGTGAAGACGGTCATGAGCGAGAAGGGCGACTAAGCGCGGAGCTCGTGGACGTCGTCTGCACGCACAGTACTATTGTAATATCGCGCGGCCGGGATGCGATCCGGCGCGTACTTGCGTCTCGCACTGCCTCGAGAGTGCAGCACGTCCATGATGCACCTTTGTGGAACCTCTTGTGGAGCCCTTCGTGGAGCGCCTGCCATGTGCCTCTGGGGCTGCACTTAATTATAGACATAGACATTGTAGCTTCCAGGACACAAGCTAGTGTTACATGTTCATACAATCGCTACTCTACGCTAAAGTATACACTAAAGTATACGCTAAAGTATACACTAAAGTATACACTAAAGTATACACTAAAGTATACGCTTTAAAGTATACGCTCGCCGTGCGGCGGTCCTCGACCCAGCACGCCCGATGTTAGGGTCGGGTGAGGCCCCGTCGCCTACATCTACGTGTGCTTAACCAGCTGGTTTGAGGCAGCATGAACTCGCTCGTCTACCTGGCGCTGGCCGCCACGTGCGCCGCGCAATTCGGCAGCTTCTTCGACCACATCTTCCAGCAGGGCCAGCAGCAGCAGCAGCGGCAGGCGCAGGCCGAGCAGCGCGCTGTGAACAACATGGTCGAAAACACATACAACCAGCTCGAGTGCGACGCGTATCTGTGCGAGGACACGCTTGCCTGCGTCAGCACGCCGCTCGAGTGCCCCTGCGTGTTCCCGGACTCGCAATTGAAGTGCGTCTACCCGGATAACAGCGGGTACGTATGCATTTCGCAGCCGACGACCGAGGACGGGCCGGACTGCAGCTATGTTCTCGACGCGTTTGCTGGCAAAGTGTAGGACAAAAGAGTTTTTTTCACGGGTTCCGCCCGGCGGTTAATTAAAAAGCATTAGCAGTCAATAAATATGTCACGGCCTTGCCGCGCGCAGCTCGGAGTCGAGCGCCTCGAGGAACCGCGGCAGGTCCTCGCGCGATACCTCGATGATCGCCGCCTCGAACGCGTCGACGCGGATCTTCGCGTTCACGGCCGACGCCGTTGTCTGGAACTGGCGCCCGAACTGGTTGTACTCGACGGAGTCCGTCTCGTGCGGGTCGTCGCGCGGCTTGTAGCGGCCCATGCCGAGCACAAGGTACACGTCGCGCTTCTCGTCGAGCAGGGCCAGGATTAGCGGGATGTTGGCCGTGTGGATCTCGGCGCAGCCCTCGGAGATCCACACGCCGAGGCGCTGCAGCGACAGCGGGTTCAGAAACACGTCGAGCTCGGGCGCCTCCTGCACAATGACCATGCGGAACGTGTGGAGGTCCTTGGGCAGGTTGTTGTCGAAGATGGAGTTGCCCGTCGCGACGACGGCGCGCTGCAGCAGCTTCGCCTGGTTTGTGCCGGCGCACAGGCGCGAGTACGAGTCGATGGCGTCCCACGCCGTCCAGAAGTGCTGCGCCCACGTCGCGCTGGCGTCGTCGGCCACGGACGCGGCGCCTGCGCCTGCGCCGTTCTTGTGCTCGGCGGCGTCGGCGGCGGAGCCGGCCACCGCGTCGCGCTTCAGCGCCGCGACCGAGTACCGCGCCGGGTCGCCGGCCTCGAGCAGCGCCGCAACACTCTCGGCACAGTCGCCCGCGCTGAGCGTGCCGTCCAGCCCGTACCGGCGCACAATGCCCGGCCGCGTGATGCCCTCGATGCCGTAGATGCCGCTGACGCTGTCGAGCTTCGGCTTGAGCTCGCGCTTGACCTGCGGCTTCATGTGGATCCACGTCTGCTGCGCGTCCTGCAGCGTGATGCCGATGCGCGCGAGCAGCTTGTGCAGCTTCTTGCGCCCGTCCTCGCGCCACAGGTACAGCTTCGCCGACACGTACGACGAGTGGATCATGCTGTCGTAGAGCGACCACTGGCGCAGCAGAAACAGCGAGTAGTCCGTCTCGGCCTGGATCGTCACGCGCCGGCTCGCCGTCGTCTTGCTGCGCCCGTCGCGGCTCACAGAGATGTCGTTCAGCCGGCGCATCTCGTCGCGCAGCGTCGGCAGCAGCAAGTTGTAGAGCTGCGGGTGCTGCGGCTCGAGCGACGTCACGCCCACGAGCGTCAGCCACAGGTAGTGCAGCGACGTCTCGCCGATCATCGTCATGAGCGTGTACATCTGCACGGCGTTGGTCGAGAGCAAGTGCGACCCGCGCGTGTAGTAGTCCTCGAGGAGGCGCGTGGCCTCGAGCTTTTTCGTGGTGCGGCGCTTGCGCGCGCGCTCGGGCGCGCTTCTCGCGCCGTCGTCGTCGTCGTCGGGCTGCGTGTCCTCCGTGTCGCTCTCGGAGTCCGAGGCCACGGCCCGTGTTTTGCGCGCGCGCCGCTTGCGCGGCAGCGCGCCGTCTTCGTCGTCGCTCGCCACGGCGTCCGCCTCGCCGGCCTCCTCGCCGGCCTCGCTCGCGTCGTCCTCGTCTTCGGGCGCGGCGGCGTCGTTCTCAACCGCGTGCGTCGCAAGATACTCGTAGGCGTCCTGGTACGGCGCGAGCTGCTCGAAGTAGCCGTCGTCGTAGCACAACACATGCTCGCTGCCGTACAGGTTGTTCAGGTTCCAGGGCCGGTGGCTGTCAAAGACGTGTATTCGCGCGGGCTGCGCGTCGTCGGGCAGGGCGTCGAGGCCGAGAAACTCGTCGAGGTCGGCCGTGGCGCCGCAGCCCACGCAGAACACGTTGCGCACGGCGTCGTCGAGGCGGAAGTACGCGTCGCGCAGGCTCGTGAACCCGACCACGGGCACGGTTTTGTGCGTGATGAGGTGCTTCTTGAGCAGGTCGCTGAGCATGCGCGCCGCGCACAGCGCGTCGACGTCGAGGCAGGCGACAAACACAACCACGCGGCACGTCGAGTGCGAGAGCGACTCCTTCACGACCTGCGCCCACGACGCGCGGAACTCCTCGAGCCGCACGAGCATTTCTGGACGTCGGGTCGAGACGCGTCGCGCTGGTGGTGCGTGCGTCAAAAGCTTACATGAGGCCGATCCAGGTGGGCACCGCCAAACCGGCCGGGCTAAACCGCCGGAACCAGCCGGCGCAAGGAAGCGGGCCGCGGCGTCAAAACCGAGGAAATACTTCGTACGCTATACAATTTAAATTTTGTAGGCTCGGGCCCGCTCCTGGCTGCGTCTCGCTGCGGGGCTCTACAAACAGAAGCCACTACAGACATGAGCCCGCGCCAGTAAACGACGTAGCGGTGCTGTAAATTGCGCTACGCCCGCAGCGTAAACTTCCTTTGTACTCCGCTGCATTTGCTGCGGTTGCGTGCCCACTAGTGCAAACCATCTAGTGCAGGAGACTAGTGCGGGAGAGGTGGGCACGGAGAGCTCATCACGGCCATGCGATGGCAATTGGATCAGCGCAGCAGCCACTCGTCCTCGCCCATGCGGTTCACGGTCTCAGCATTCGCCGCCAGCGCCTGCTTCAGGTCCCGCGGCGGCGCGTCCTCGCGCGGGTACGCGTCGCTGAACTGCGGCACGGGCTCGACGAGCCGCCGCTCGGCCGCGTCGACAAACACAATGCCGTCGTCCTCGGGCGCCGCGCGCGCGCCCAGGTTCCAGTCGTTGAGCACAGGGTACTCGGGCCCGATCTCCTCGGTGCTGAGCGAGAGGTCGCCGCTCAGCACGTTGCGCCGCGGCGCGCGGATGATGCTGCCGCCGGACGTGACGCGGCGCCCGCGGTTGCGCGGGTTGTTGATGCGGAACGTGGGCTCGAGCGAGCTCGACGACGAGCCGTCGCTCACGCTCGTGCGCCGGTGCAGTTGGGCCAGCCAGTCTGCCATTGGTGCGCCTGCGCCTTGCGTCCCGCTCTGTTGGTTGCGGCTGCGGTTGCGGCTGCGGTTGAGGCTGCGGTTCGCGCTGCGGTGCAGTGCAAGCTAAGCCAAGCCAAGCTGCTATGTTTGTGGTAGGTGCTGGTGGGCTAGGGCAGCGCGCAGGCTCGGGAGCGCGCTCACCTCACGTGGTTGCACCCCCCGAAAAATAGTGGTGTCGCCCCGGCCGGGCGCGCGTCAGCTGACATGGCCAACGCGCGATGGCACGATTGCATGTGTCGCGATGACATGAGCCCCACCTGCTGTCGTTATCAGCCCACCGTTACCTGATTAAGACATCGAGAAGTTGTCACGCACCGCACGGGCAGCCGCAATGGCGCGTCGCCGTATCGCGGCGCTACTGCGCCGGGGCTGCGGGTGCCGTCGACACGTCAGCGCAGAGCAGGTATGTGCCGTCTGGAAGTTGCGGTTAGTATTTGTTCGGGGCTCAATGGCGCGTGCGGTACTTACCTGAATAAATAGCCTTGTAGGAATTCCGCGCCCCCTCGGGGGCCGGCCTGTAGACCTTCAGCATTAGGGGTTCTGCCCCGGGTTGCTCATCTCCGCAGGCGAGCTTAGCTGACGCTGTCCATGCGTCGAATGACGCAAGCGCTGCTGACGTGGGGTCGTTAACGTTTCGGTGGAACAGGACGTGCCGCGAGGCCAGGCTTGCGACAAGCAGGCTGTCGACGGAGCTGTCGGCGTCCAGCGCCAGTTTCCCGGCGAGCCGCGCCTCCAAATCCGCAGAACTCGCTGCCATCTTCTCGAACTAACGCTGCCCCGGGTCCCCGTTGGGTGATCGCATTCCGGGTGTTTTGTTTATATAATCGTATCGACAGCGACGTCCCTAACCGCTCGCGTTAAGGGTGCCGCCGACATATATTTAAATCTGCCGTCCACATCCGCCAGCCCGCGCGTGTGCCTCTGTCTCCCTGCAAAACTGCCAATTCCATGTCTGCTGCTGTCCGTGGATCCTCTCGCTCCCTGACTCTCGCCTACATCATCGGCGGCGCCACGATTCCCTTCATTCTGCCGGCGCGCTCGACAATGAGCCCCGGGCGAATGCCTCTGAGCATGGCCGTGACGGGCCCAGGTTGCAGCTGCGAGAACGGCGGCTGCAATTAGCTGCTGCGCCGGCGCCAGCGGCGCCGTCCCCTGCCTCTGAGCATTTACGATCTAACGAGCAAATGACACGACAGTAACCCCTTTTTATTTAATTACTAGCAACTAGGATCACCAAAAGCTATACGTGTTTCTACGACAACGCGACAGAAGTACGAGCAGCAGGCGACGAGCTCGCGTTCTTTTCGCCAATTCATCTCGCAAACAGGCCGCGCCTCGCTCAGCAACTACATTAGCGCGGACTCGGGGTAGTCTACTAACTAGGTTAGCGCGGCCACTCTAGCCCGCGGTCTTATCCGCGCGCGCCTGCATTTGTCCGCGGCCCCAAACGTTATCGCTGGCTCGCACCGCGAAGCAGTATGGCGGGGGACGAGGGCGGTGTGGAAAATTACCAGCCGTCAAGGCACGTGACATACGCGTAAACGCGTCAAGCGCTAAATTAGCTGATTACCTGTTTCGGGACATCTCGATCTCCTCGACCGCCGGCCCAAGGCTCCTTCAGAACTCCGCCTTCCCCCGTGTGCAGCATGTCACTGCCGACCGTTGTGGTGAACGTGAACTACGAGCGCCAGAAGGAGGTCGTGCGCGCGTTCCTCGAGAACTTCCGCGAGGAGAGCGACGACGACCTCATGGTCGACGACGCGCGGCCGAAGTACCGCGAGCGCCTGCAGCAGGTCGCGAACCGCGAGACCGACGTGTTTGTGGTCGAGCTCGACGACCTGTTCCGCTACGAGAAGGCCGCGAAGACGAGCGGCGTCAAGCCGATTGTCGACTGCATCACCGAGAACACGGCGCACTACATCGAGCTTGTGTCCGGCGTTGTTGACGCGCTGCTGCCGGCGCCCACGACCGACGTCGCGTACACGGACGAGGTGCTCGAGGTCATTCTGCACCACCGCGTGCAGCGCAACCAGCGCATCCAGGAGGAGATGCAGCAGGACTCGCAGTTTCTGTCGTCGCAGCCCACGCCGGACGCCGCCGAGAGCGAGATGTTCCCGCCCGAGCTCACGCGCCGCTACACGCTGTACTTCAAGCCGCTCACGCCGGGCGTGCGGCACCCCGGCGCCGCCGACGCCAAGAAGTCGCTGGCCGTGCGCCAAGTCCGCAGCGAGCACCTCGGCAAGCTCATCACCGTGCGCGGTGTCGTCACGCGCGTGTCCGAGGTGAAGCCCGCCGTCGTCGTCACCGCGTACACGTGCGACAAGTGCGGCAACGAGGTGTTCCAGGAGGTCAAGTCGAAGCAGTACACGCCGCTGACGGAGTGTCCGAGCCAGGAGTGCGTGAGCAACAACTCGAAGGGCCGCCTGTTCCCGTCGACGCGCGCGTCGAAGTTCCTCGCGTTCCAGGACGTGCGCCTGCAGGAGCAGGCCGACCAGGTCCCCGTCGGGCACATTCCGCGCTCGCTCACGATGCACCTCAAGGGCCCGCTCGTGCGCGCCGTGAAGCCGGGCGACTCCGTCGACATCTCGGGCGTCTTCATGCCGCGGCCCTACTCGGGCTTCCGCGCCCTGCGCGCGGGCCTGCTCACAGACACATATCTCGACGTGCAGTACGTGCACTCGCTGAAGCAGTCGTACGAGGAGGAGCGCCACGAGCTCGAGGCGCTGCCGGCAGAGCTGAACCCGGTCGCGCAGTTCCGCGCCGAGGGCAATGTCTACGAGCGCCTGGCGCGGTCCATTGCCCCGGAGATCTACGGCCACCTCGACGTGAAGAAGGCCCTGCTGCTCATGCTCATCGGCGGCGTCACAAAGGAGATGGGCGACGGCATGAAGATCCGCGGAAACATCAACATGTGCCTCATGGGCGACCCCGGTGTCGCGAAGTCGCAGCTGCTGAAGTTCATCGTCAAGGTCGCCCCGCGCGGCATCTACACAACCGGCCGCGGCTCGTCCGGCGTCGGTCTCACTGCCGCGGTCATGCGCGACCCCGTCACCGACGAAATGATGCTTGAGGGCGGCGCCCTCGTGCTTGCCGACAACGGCATCTGCTGCATCGACGAGTTCGACAAGATGGACGACTCCGATCGCACGGCCATCCACGAGGTCATGGAGCAGCAGACGGTCTCGATCGCAAAGGCCGGCATGTCCACGTCGCTTAACGCGCGCACGTCCATCCTGGCTGCCGCTAACCCCGTCTACGGCCGCTACAACCCGCGCCTGTCGCCGGTCGAGAACATCAATCTGCCGGCCGCGCTGCTGTCGCGTTTCGACTTCATGTTTTTGCTGCTCGACGTGCCGTCCACCGACGGCGACCGCCTCCTGGCCGAGCACGTCGCCAACGTGCACCGCTACAGCCAGGCGCCCAGCGTCGAGGACGTCGTGTCGCCGGACCTCATTCGCCAATATATTGCCGAGGCACAGGCGTACCGGCCAGTGTTCCCGCAAGAAGTCGCCGACTTCGTGGCCACGTCGTACGTGCAGATGCGCCAACGGCACAAGAAAGGTATTGAGGAGGGCAACCAGTTCGGGTACACGTCGCCGCGTGCGCTGCTGGGAATCATGCGCATGGCGCAGGCGCTCGCGCGTCTCCGGTTCTCAAACGTCGTCAGCCAGGAGGACGTCGACGAGGCGCTGCGCCTCAGCGAGGCGTCGAAACAGTCTCTGCAGACGGACCTCGCGCCGGCCCACCGCGAGTCCGTGTACTCGAAGGTCTACCAGATCATTGTGGACACTTTCGGCGTATTCGGCACGAACTCGATTCCCATGAGCGAGGTCCGCAAGCGCGTCGCACACAAGGGCTACACGCTCGACGAGCTGAACAACACCGTGCGGCAGTACGTGGATATGGGCCTGTTCCTGCACACGAATGATGACGAGCTCGAGAAGGTATGATCCTTCTGTAATTATTGTACCAGTAACGCCCTAGATTAATTAATATTATTTATCAGCGATTGAATGACGAACGACGACGGACCACAAACAACGCAAGCGCGAAGCAGCGCAAACGCGAAACAAAGCTTGTACAGAAAGTACACACCACTGGAAGCGCAGACTCAAATAAGAGAAACACGGTTATCAGTACGTACATTGCTACACTGGTCTTAGTTGGCCACACTAACTGGCGGGGCTACTTGATTCGCGCCGGGATGCAAGCTGATAACAACCGGCATGCGACATAAGCATGCGTGACAAAGTGTGGCAGACGCAATTTCCGCCGCCACGCTGCGCAACGCAGACCAAATTGAACTAAGTCAAACTAAGTAGTGCAGCATATGTCTCTTCATTTAAGTGCCCAAGCACGGCCCGCTCGGCAGCCTCGGGGCATCCCCCACATCTCCACTGCCTTTCACGAACATGACTGGTCCGCAGCGCGGTGCGTGACTAAGCGGCGCGGTTGCCCTTCACCCGATCGGTCTCGAAATCACCATTCACCGCAATAGGCCTGAAGTCGACGATGTATCGCCGCGTTGCGCTCGGTTTGGGAGTCTGCTCGTCGGCGTCGATCGCGAGCATGGTCATTCCCGTCGCATTCGCCGAGGAAAAGCCCGAGTTCCCCCCGGTGTACGACGAGGAGGTGAAGTTCACGGCGGCCCCGCTGGCGGGCACTACGGAGCAGAGCAAGCCCCAGGACACAAAACTGTCCGAGGCCGAGTCCGAGCTTGCTAAGAAGCTCGACATGCACAAGGTCCAGGCGAGCGGCCGCCTGCTCGAGGTCAGCGAGCTGCTGCAGGGCTACCTCGGCTCGGCGCGCCGCTACGCCGACCGCGCGCTGTCGCGCGCCGGCGAAAAGACGGCGGTGTACGGCCAGAAGTACCGCGAGGGCGAGCGCTCGGTGGCCGAGACATTGGCGTCGCTCCGCGCCGACGACGAGGAGCTGCTCCCGAGCTCCATCTACGTGCTTGTGGCCGGCCTCAGCGGCAGCATCTTCGCGCGCCGGTCGAACATTCTGTTCCGCGCGACCGTGCCGTGGGTCTTCGGCATCGGCGCGTTTGCATACTTCCTGCCCCACACGTGGGCAAACGTGCGCTCCCTGACGTGGAAGTACGAGCAGGAGCAGGTCCCGACGCTCGCGAAGAAGCACGAGGAGGCCCAGAAGTCGCTCGAGGACCTCACAAAGCAGTCTGTGGACCTGTACGGACAGAGCGAGAAGCAGGTCAAGAGCAGCGTGCACTCTTTGCGGGAACAGATCAAGAAATGGACCGGCTACTAATTTGGCACGGCCCGAGTCCTGGACTTGGGCGTTGATTTCACGATTTCAGGCTTTTCATTCTGTATTAAAAAAAGCTACTTGTAGAGCCACATAAATATAAATTAGCAGACCAGCGCCGATTGGGCCCGCCCGACCAGTGCGGAGCGGATCCAACTAGTGCGGAGCAGACCCCGGTTGCGCGCGCGCGACGCGCTGCGTGCGGCGCGCAATTCAGTCAAATCCTTCCCAGTCAGAGTCGCTGGCTTCCGCCTCGGACTCCTCCTCCTTTTTCTCAATAACTCCCCACTCAACAAGCCGCTCGTCGTCGAGCACTTCCGCCTCGACGCGCATCTTGACCGGCTTAAACGCCGACTTGCTCACTTGCGAGAGCACCGGCTCAAAGATCTTTTCGAGCGTTGACAGCTCAGGCGTGCCCTGTGCCTCAAACACCTTCTCCAGCTCGTCGACGTAGATATCGGCAATGTGCAGCCGCAAACTGACCGGATACCGGAACCCTGTGTAGTTCAGCGGGCCCGTCTCGACCATGGAAGTGGCGTAGCGCGACAGCCACTTCTTGGGCCCTGAAAGCACGCGCGCCAGAATGCTGTTGAGCATGAATCGCACCAGAAGCAGGTACTTATTCACACGGTGCTGGTCGAGCGTCTCCCACTCGCGCACCATTATGAACCAGAACGCGTCCACAAGCCGCCAGAAGTTCTCGTCGTCGACCGTGCTCACGAGCGACGCAAGATCGCGGGCCAATGCCTGCTGGACAGCCGGCTTATCGCTGTGCCACATCGTGAACCACAGGCCCTTCCACAACTTCTGCAGCTCAAACTCCTCAATGGGCTGCGGCGTCTTCAATTTCTCGGTCACAGTGGCCAGCGCCTCGCTGCGCACATCGACTTCGTTGTCGGCCAGGCGCTTGAGAAGATCGGCTGGCGCGATCTCCACCGGCTTGGCCGGCGGTTTAGAGACTGCGGCAGAAGCCTTAGATTTTTTGGACGAGCTTTTGCTGCCATCCTTGGCAACGCGAGTGGCCTTTGCTGACTTGGGCATGCAGTCACACACTAAATCGAGCGTCCTATGCACCGCTGGTCGAGCCAGTATTTAATTGTTCACCGTGAAAAAAATCACATGCATGAACCGCGCAGCACGGCGTTAGTCAGCGCCAGTTCCGCGCACTATAAATTCCGGGCTCGAGGAAAAATATTTCCCACAGTTGATCTGCGTTTGAGCTTCGCTGGACAGGTTTCTGCTTCAGCAAGGGTCAAACGTCTCGGCACTAGTGTGGAGGTGGAATGCAGTAATGCATGAAGCTTTTAGTGACGGCCCTGTCGACAGATCATAGATTAATGTTGTCTTGATCTCGTGTTTCGGCGCTGAGATCGGCAGCAGACAGCATATTCCTGAACGCTGCACAGGCCTTCGGCCAATGAGTGCTTGGGTAAAACCATGCTGGATACATTAACCTTTAAGTAGACTAGTTGTGTAAACAGGTGGCCTAGGTATGTAGCGTGAAAAGAACGTGCGTTGCTGCAGCGACCCAGAGCGCGAAGAAGCTTGTAAATCAGGAGGGCGAGCAAAACAGTGCAGAAGTCTGCTTTGCGCAGAAGGGAAACCGTCAAGTGCATAGGAGCTTACATGGACTTTCAAGAAGGATCTGGAGACTTTTTTGAGAGTGAAAGCCACGAAGAATAGTGTGCAATGTTAGCAAGGGACGGACAAGTGGTGTACTTAGTGTAGACTCCGAGTAAGTTGGCCGTTTGGTGCTCTGGCGACTTGATCCAACCCCAACCCGGCATATGTGCACAGTGCATAATGTGGCGTAGGCATGCAGAATGCCGTGTTCTTAGAGTGTACAGGCGAAAGGCTCCATTTCATAACTTCAGTTTAGAAGGCGGGGGTATAATGCACTGGTAGGCGCAGGCGGTAGCCCGTAACGCAGAGCAAATGACTTCACAAAGGTTGATCGGAACCCGACCGTTGATACCTTCAAATGTTAGGCTATCAGTCAAAAACAGAAACTCACTATATCCACGCAGAGTTAATTTTTATGCAGGAGAATCAGTGTATTTGTAGTGAGTGGATCTCCTGAATCATCTAGTCATGCTTTTAGTTAGACGCATGCATACATCGATTGCGTAGTTATTAGTGTGTCAGTTGTCCGCGTGTTATATATCACCATTCTGGGTATCAGCGTGTTAGTATCAGCGCGTTCATAATTTGCTAGCATGCCACCCTAGGTCAGCTAGCGAGTCTAACTCAGCGTACATACGGTAATCGCAGCTCACGGTGCTCCTGGCTGCACAATCTTATTTGCATATGAAACCTGCATATAGCGCAGACGTCGAGGCTAACCTGTTGCTCCTGAAACTGAATCTACACCGCATCCATCTTGCATTGTGGGGCAGGCGCTTGATCTGGTTCAGGCAAGGGTACTCTCACGCGACCCCGGGAGAATTAACAATGACTAAGCAGTCGGAAGCTGAGCTTCGACCTCAGCACGCGCGAGGTTGGAGTGCGATTTGGAGCCTGCAAGATGTCTCTGGACGGCACTGCGGCCCTGCGCGAGATCAACCGGTTCATCGAGGAGCGGCAGCACCAGAAGGAGCCGCTCAACGAGTCGGAGAGCCGCGCGCTGGACACAGTGCGGCGCGACGCCATCCATGCGATTCTGCACCAGCAGGACGCGAGCATGTTCAAGGAGTTTGACCGGCTGAAGCTGGTCGAGCTCGAGTATTTATACCAGGTGCGTGGCGTGCGGCAGGTCGTGCCGTCGGCCATCTTTGGCGAGGGCTATGCTGGCTACGGGAACGGCTGGACCGGGTCGCGCATCCGGCTGCTGTACCTGCAGGACCGCAAGCGCGCGGGCCGCATGAGCCGCGAGGCGTTTCTGCCCATCAACAAGATCATGGAGACGGCGGAGCTGAGCGAGCAATTGGTGCCGCTGCGCATCAACCTGACGACGGATAAGCACCGGCTGCGCGACCGGCTGCTGTGGAACGCCGACGACACGACGATTCCACTGGAGCTGTTTGTCGAGAATACGCTTGAGGACTACGGGCTGCCGCTGACGCTGGCGCCGCAGGTGTCGCAGATGCTGCAGGAGCAGATCAGCAGCCACCTGCCGCACATCTATCCGACAGCGCCCGAGGCGAGGCCCGAAGCCGAGGCCGAAGCCGAGGCCGAGGCCGAGAAGGCTGCTGCGGCGGCGGCGAAGCCTGCGGACGGCGCAACAGCCGAGGTGAAGTCAGAGAATGGCACCGCGGAGAACGGCACGGAGAACGGCACGGAGAACGGCACGGAGAATGGCGCCGTGATGAGCGGCGAGGACACGAAGACGTACGACGAGGACATGCGCATCACAATCAAGCTGGACATCACGATCGGGCACCACCAGCTCGTGGACCAGTTTGAGTGGGACATCAACAACCCGGACAACGACCCGGAGATGTTTGGCGTGATTCTGGCCAACGAGCTGGCGCTGCCGCAGGAGTTCGGCACGGCCGTGGCGCACGCGATCCGCGAGCAGTCGCAGGCGTTCACGCGCGCGCTGTTCCACCGCGGGTACCAGTTTGACGGGACGCTGCCCAGCGACCAGCATCTGCAGAGCGCGCTGAGCCTGCCCGTGGACGAGCACGCGTTTTTGCGGCGGCCCGAGATGCTGCCGCTGTTCAGCCCCGCGCTGAACGACGCGAGCATCACGGGCCTGAACCCGGACCACCACGAGCAGGAGCAGGAGCGGCGCGAGCTGCGCAGCCGGCGGCGGCAGGGCCGCTCGTCGCGGCGCGGGCACCACGACGGGCGCGCCGGCGGCGCGGCGGCAAGCAAGGGCGACGTCACGTTCACGGCGCAGGACTCGGCCGGGCCCGACTTCTGCACGCCGCTGTACTCGAGCGTGCTGCCCGGTGGGCTCGACCGCAACCTCGACATTCTGCACATGACGGCGTACCACCTCGACGAGGTATACGGCGGCGAGCGCCAGGACATTCTGTACTACTTCCACAAGCTGCGGCGCGAGCGCCAGATCCCGTCGGCGTCGCAGTTCGAGAGCGGGCTCGTCACGGACCAGAAGCCGCGCTGGCTCGTCAAGCTCAAGGTCCCGCGCAGGGCCTCCTGACTGTAATCTTAGTATATACCGGAGCTAATGATACGAAATGTTGATGCTGAGCAGCCTACGATGCCGGCGCTGTAGTTTGTGCCGGTTTCCTGCCGGTTTCCGGCCGGCTCCCGGCCGGCTTCCCAACCCTGTGTGGCGGCCTCTGCATGTGCTTCGGCCAGTGGCCACCTGGCGGGGCTTTTAGGCGCTCAAGGTCAATTGGCTACAACCTTTGGATGCATTTGCTGGTCTACCTGCAAACTGCCTGATGTGAGTGTCTCTTTATGATGCATCGTTATAAATAGGCTTGTTATGAATTGCGCAGTCCTGAAGAACCTGGCTAATGGTGTACGGTGTTCGGCATCTGAGCACCTTCCTGCAACGGCTCCCGGCGGGGCATGTCACGCGCCGGACCCGAGCCAGCATGTAACGGCACATGCCTCCTACCCATGGCGTATTGTGCCCGTGCGTAGCGAACGGGCGCAAGGGATGGCTGCACGCTCAGAGCCGCCAGTAAACTGGCACATGGCCAAGAATTCCTGTCGGGGTCGCTGTCGGGTCGCTGCCAGTGTCGCCGGCGATATTCGCGCCGTGGAGGGCCACCGCGCCGGCTTATGCCACCGATCGCGTATGTCCCACCGGCTATCGCTTACTCCTCGTCTCGCAGCAGTTGCTGCATTCCATGCATATTCGTGCCGATCGGACAAACGGCATCACGTGTGAGTGTGCGGCACTGACGCGCAATCTCTGAGGCAGGCTGCTGACTCGTGATTCACGCGACGCGAAGCAACCACCGCCCGGGTTTAGAGGCACCACAGGTGGTGGGTGGCCAGCCGTGGAGGGCCCCACGGTTTGGGCGGACGAGCGCCATGCGCCGGGGCGGAATCTGCGCAGGCCGGCCGCCCGCGAGCTTGTTTTTGAGTGCGCTGGAACGCGGCGCCGGGGCCAGGGAATTGATCCGCCGGCGTGGTTCCGCGCGTGCGCGGGGCATTAGCCCGGCGATTGCCGAGCCCTTTTTCGGTGGTGCGGGCCGCCCGTCTCGGGGGTCATCCCCAAAGTCAGGGGCCGCCCCGTGATACGGCCGTCACAAACGCACTCGCCTATGCAGGGTGTACATGACCATTGCCGTTAGGATTATAAACCACCAGCACATGGGTGCGCTGCCCATGCATTTGGGTTTTGTGAACTCGGATAATTGCGCGCAGATACGCATGGCGTAAGTCGGATTGGGGCGAATGGCTCATGCCAGACGCGTGGCCCGTTACGCGTGTTGCCGAAAGCGCGCGCGACCAGGTACAAAATAATTTATATAGCGGATCCGGAGAAACGCGAGATCGCGTCTCGCGCGTCCTGCATATTCAGCAATTTTAGAGACCATAGCTCTTTTTCTCACCACCATAAGGCTACACGGCGCCCTTATGCCGAGGTTAGGGATGTGCTTGGGAAGCCCATGCATCGTCAGCGTCTGGGCAGGTGCGCGATAGCTTATTAACAGGGCGCGCCGAATTCCAGGGATGTTTTAAATTGACCGCCGTTCGTTATCTCCCGTCCGATCTTGCGAGCTCTGAGTCCCGCGTGCAACCCGGCCTTTTCAACAATGGCCAAGGAACAGATCAAGCACCCTCACCGGTCGCAGCATCCCGTAAAACAAATAGGGCCGCACGACTTCCGGGAGCAGGGCTACCGCGAGCAGATCTCCATGCTTGACTACGCGCAGGTCGCGGCCGTGCTCACGTCCCTGCCCGTGGCCGTGACGCTCTCGGTCGTTGCTAGCCGGTTCAATTGGGCACGCGGCAAGCGCTGGCAGACCATTCGCGAGAGCGCGTGGGAGTCCACCATGGAGTACGTCGCCGCACGCGCCACCTGGACGCAGCTGCATCTGCTCACGCCCGTGCGCCCATTGCGCGTCGAGCTCGCGCTCAATATTTATAACAAGCTGCGCAACCGCCTGCCCGGCTTCAACCACTACTTCGGCGGCGAGACGTACAGCGCGCGGTGGCTCGTCGAGGTCCCCGACCGCCGGCCTGAGGACCCGGTCATTCTCTACATGCACGGCGGCTCGTACGCGCTGAAGGTGCAGCGCCCGCAGATCGCGTTCATGGCCAAGCTCGCCATGAAGCTCGAGCCCTCGCGCGTCAGCGTGCTCGTGCTCGACTACACAATAGGCCCCTGCGCGAAGCACCCGACGCAGCTGAACGAGGCCGCCGCCTGCCACGACGATCTTGCCAAGACGTGCAACAACATCGTGTACTTCGGCGACTCTGCCGGCGGGCACATGGCGCTGGCCCTGCTTCTCATGGGCAAGCCCGCGTCCTCCATGATGCTTGTGTCGCCCAGTACAGACATGGCGCGCAACACTAAGGACGGCGCCAGCATGCGGGCCGTGTACCTAGACGAGGACACAGACCCCACAGACCCGCTCGTGAGCCCAATACGCGCCGACCCGTCCGTGTGGCGCAAGCTGCTGCCCGAGCAGTCGGCCATTGTGTGGGGCTCGCGTGAGGAGACCTGGAAGGAGATGAAGGAGTTCGCCGACATCGCCGGCATCGCGGACGCCTTCGAAGAGAAGGACGGAACGCACGACTGCATGCTGCGCGGCTTCAGGAACCCCGGCTCCGTATTTATCGAAACTGAAATGAAGAAATGGTTGCAGCCCAACCAGGACCTGGCCAGCACGCCCGGCTCAACGACGCCGGACGTCACGCCGCCCCCAGAGGATCTTGCTGTCGTGAAGGTGGCCCAGAAGCTCAACGAGAGCAAAATTTGATCCACTTGCATTATTTCCAGAGCATTGCTGATTTTTGACTCTACTGCCTCAAGCCGCGCGCGCCTCAAGCACGCGTGCGCTTGCCTGCGGGAACTCACTACCTGCTGTACTTTCTCCTTTTTATGTGGCTGCGAGCAGCCCTGCCATTTTTGCAGAGACTACGGCAAAAGGCCTAGCATTGTATACTGAGTAGAACAAGCCCTTTGCTGTAGTCAGATATGTATTTAAACTTATGATGAGAACACCAGGAATACAGGCGCCTAAAGCTGGTACAGCTGTCTAAAGCTGGTGAGGGCACTTATTGGCGCAACCAGCCCAACTCAGCGCAAATTAGCGCAACTTAGCGCTCGATATCTTCAGAATGTGCGAAGGCCAACTCGTGAGATGCGGCAGCTCACCTCTACCGCTACAGCTTCCCTGGACCCAAAGGGGTTCTCGCTCAATCCGAAGGGTACTGTGCTCGACTAACTTTCCGCCGAGAGCAGATCCTTGTATGCGTGGCTCGGCTCCGTTTGAATTCGGCCGACTCTATAAAGTAGACGTGAGGATATAAATAATCACCTATGTGGCTATGGTTCGGGGACGCTCTGGGCGACGCTCCATAAGACCGATTTTGATCGGCACGACGCTCCTCAGATAAGAACCCAAGCCGAGCCGCCGACTAAGAACAAGATAACAAAGGCCGTGAGCACACTGGCGCCGGCGATGTCGCCGTTGTCAATGTCGAGCGCCTCGGCCGTGACCTGCGAGCTGTTCAGGCCGGCAAGGCCACCCCAGCCGTAGACCTGGCCGCCGCCCTGGCTCGTCGAGCCGTTGCTGGACGACGTCGACGCGTTCGACGTCGTGATGTGGTACACCTCGGGCAGCTCGGCCGCCGTGTAGGGCCCGCGCGTGTTGTTGAGCAGCAGCTGGTTGAACGCGTCCAGGGCACAGATCTGCTCACCAAGGCCGTACCAGCCGTCCCATCCCTGGTGTAGCCAGCTTAGGCCACATGTATGACCGTCTGTTCCGCCTGAACACGACCACGAAGCGGCCTGGGCACTGGTTTCGAGATACGGCTGCATCTCCTCCCAGAGCGAAGGCACGAGCTGGATGGCCTGGCCCAGGAACCGCAGCATGATTCCCTTGAAGCAGCGCTGATCGTTCGAGCAGATGACCTTCGACTCGTCGGCGGTCATGCACGACGGCTCGTACAGGATGTAGTTGCCCGTGATCCACGACGCGTTGTTTGTGTTGAACAGCACCGTGGCGCGGCTCCACAGCTCGTAGATGCGGTCAAGCCACTTCTGGTCCTGCGTGTAGTTGTACAGGTACGCGCAGCCGCTGATCATGAGGCCCTGGTCGTAAGTCCACTCGGCGCGCGTGATGTTCGTGCAGTTGGTCTCCGTGTGGGCGCCGTCGAGGACCTGCAGCTGGACCTTGTGCGGGTCGGTCGTCGTGTTGTCGAGCGGGTTCAGGAACTTGACGCTGGAGGCCCAGTCCCAGACGCGGTCGGCCCACTCGACGTAGGAGGCGTTGTTCGTGAAGCGCGTGAGGCGCGCAGCCAGGTGGAACAGGCAGCCGTTCGAGACCATGTTTTTGTAGTCGTAGCCGGCGTTCCAGGTGAAGATCTGCCAGCGCAGGCCGCCGTTGCACTCGGAGGTCTCCCAGCGGCCGGCCATGGTGTTGAAGGTGGCCTGCGCGTAGTAGAGCCAGGGCGGGTATCCCTTGTCCGGCAGCGTGAAGTTCTTCTCGGCGGCGTTCATGGCGGTGATGCCCCAGAACGCCTGGTCATCGTTACCCTCGACGGAGGTCTGGTTCTCGGTCATGAAGTTCCAGTTCGTGCCGGACTGGTACTGGATTGCGTTCTTGATCCAGTGGTCGAGCGTGTGGTTGTTTGTGTACGCGGACCAGTCGATGAGGGCGCCCCAGGCGACGCCGGCCTCCCACCAGTAGTAGGGCGCCTGGAACATGCCCGGCGTCGCGCCGGAGGTGTTGTGGAACCAGGGGCAGTAGTCGAGCAAGCCCTTGATGACGAGGTTCTGGCCCTCCTCGATGGAGGTCTTGTTGTCGACCTGTATGTTGATGCCCCAGACGGGGCTGAGCAGCGCAAGAGCCCACGAGATCAGCAGCATTGCAATTGTACGCGGAGCCGGCTAGCTGGTTCGGGCAACGTCCACTTCAAGAGGAGGTGGGTTCATTTTTGTCGGCGGCCAGGCCTAGGGTAGGGCACGCAGCCCCTCCACGCGCAGACGTCGCCTGCGCCTATATTAAGAACAGGCGAGCAGGCCCGGGCGCGGGGACTGAGCCGGGCTTGGCGGCGCGGTTTCCGCGTCGGCGGGTTAATAACGGCGCGAGCGCGCAGCCCCTAACATCGCGTGGACGTAAACAATGTGAGATGTATTTTTTGAGTAGGCCTACCTAGTATTGCAAATAAATAGTCGCGACAGCGTCGCGCAGCCGTGCGCAAGCGGCGCCTGCGGCCGCTGCCGACGCACAGCGCGCGTTTCGATGCACGTCGACGCACCTCGACGTACACAGGCGCAAACGGGCGCGCACAGGCGCACACACTTCGCGCGCCGGACTTCGCCGGGGACGTTGACTCGCGCGTTGACCCGCGCGCAGGCGCGGACTTAGCGTCCCCGGCGCCTAAGAGTTAACGATAAATATCCCGCCGCGGCTCAGATGAGAATCCACACGCCGACGGCAATGAGGAAGACCATGAGCACGGCGGTGACGATGCCGGCGCCGGCGCGGTCGGCCGTCGTGATGGGCGTTGTGTCCTCGAGCGGGTTCAGCAGCTGCGAGTTCTGGCCCGCGTTGGCGCTGCCGTTCGAGCTGCCGCCGTGCTTCGCCGTGTAGGGCAGCGCGTGGCTGAGGACCTGCGTGTTGATGAGCGCGCCGAGCGCCGAGATCTGCTCGCCGAGGCCGTACTTGTTGTCGTAGTTCTTGTCGAGCCAGTTCAGCCCGCACGTGTGGCCGTCGGTGCCGCCCGAGCACGAGCCCGCGGCGGCGCTGGCCGACGAGTTCACGTACTTCATGACCGAGCTCTGCATCGACGGCACGAGCATCGCCGTGTGGCCGAGCAGCTGCGAGAAGATGCCCTTGAACGTGCGCTGGTCGTTGTTGCACTTGCCGCTGGGCTGGCACGCGGCCTCGTACATGATGTCGTTCTGGAAGAACGCGCTCGACGCGCGGCTCCAGATGTTCTTGGCCCGCGACTCCCACTGCGAGCTCTGGTTCTTGAAGTCGTACATGAACGCGCACCCCGACAGCATGAGCCCGTACGTGTAGGTCCACTCGATCTTCGTGACGTCCGAGCAGTTCGACGACATGGACGCGCCGTCGTACACGGGCCACGCGTCGCCGGACTCGTCGATGAGCTGCGTCGACGTGAGCCAGTTGAACACCTTGTCGGCCCAGTCTGCGTACGACTGGTTGCCCGTGTAGCGGGCGAGGCGCGCGGCAAGGTTGAACAGGCAGCCGTTCGACACCGTGTTCTTGTAGTCGTAGCCGGCGTTCCACGTGTAGATCTGCCAGCGCAGGCCGCCGTCGCACGAGCCGGTCTCCCAGCGCTCCTTCATCGTGTTGAACACGGCCTGCGCGCTGTACAGCCAGCCGTGCTTGCCCTTGTCCGGGTTCGTGAAGTTGCGCTCGGCCGCGGACATCACGGCCAGGCCCCAGAAGCCCTGGTCGTCGTTGCCCTCCGTGAGCGACTGGTTCGAGGGCATGTAGTTGCCCGCCGAGCCGGCCTGGAACTCGAGCGCGTACTTGATCATGTCGTTGTGGCTCGTCTGGTCGGTGAGAAACGCCCAGTCCACAAGCATCCCCCACGCGACGCCGGCCTCCCACCAGTAGTACGGCTCCTGGAACATGCCCGGAACCCAGCCGGACGCCTCGCTCGAGCTCGGGTTCGACAGCGGGTAGTAGTCGAGCAGGCCCTTCACGATGAGCGACGTGCCGTTCTGGACCGACGTCTGAGACTGCGGGTCGAACGAAATGCCCCACGCGCGGGCGGCCAGCAGCAGGAGCCCGAACATGCTGGCGAACATTGGCGGTGTGTTTATATTTAGCCCGGCTGTATGTAGGTGTGTTATAACCCGCGCAGGCACGGCCGGACACGTGACGCGTCCCGCGCGCTAGCGGCGAGCTTAGCTGCGCGCATTGGAACAGTGCCGGCCTGACGCCGGTCTGCGGATGAGCCGCCGCGGCACAGATTCGGCGGCGCGGATTCGGCGGCGCAGGTGCCGATGCTGAGGTTGAGACTTAGTAGCGGGCTAGGTATTTAATTGAAGCGGCGGAAGCAGGTCCGAGAGACTGAATGCGCGCAGTACTGCATCCTCGGGGGCCTCAATTGTGCCCAGCGCACCTCACTATGCCCGCCAGTGCGCCACGCAAACGCCAATGCGCCACGCAAATGACAGTGCCCGAGCACACTCCCCAGGTCCAAGGAGGCTTCCCAAAGCGAGGCCGGCTAGCCTTTTATTACATAAGCAGTATTTACGGGGCGGTGGCCGGGCCAGCTCAAACACTACGACACCGCGTTGGACTGAACAGCGCTGGCAAATGGGTTTGGCTGATAGCGCACCGGCCGCGGCTTGGCGGTTCGTCTCTTCCGGGTTCTCGAACGACCTGCGCTCGCGCAATTGGAGCGTCTACGGCCAGTGGCTCGGGTTCCTCTGCGTGCCCGTGTGCATCGCGCTGGGCATCGTGAACCTGCTGCACCTGAGCCTCATCATCATCTTCAGCATCATCTGCCTTGTGCAGGGCCTGCTTGCGCTGTTTCTCGAGGTCCCGTTCCTGCTGCGCATCTGCCCCGTCACGGACCGCTTCACGGCGTTTGTGCGTGTGTTCCACCAGAACCTGCCGCGCGCGGGGTTCTACATCGCGATGGCCGCGATCCAGTACGGCGGCATCGGCATCAAGGCCACGTCGCTCATTGCCTGCGCCGTGCTGTTCACGCTCACGTCGCTGTCGTACTTCCTGGCGTACGTGACGAAGCAGGAGTTCACGGAGTCGCGCACGCTGGGCGGCGAGGGCGTTGCGCGCGAGATTCTTGCGTAGGCGCCGCGATCTCACGCCGTGCTTTACTGCAGCGTGCAGCGTGCGCCATCGATCTCCCGGGCTCAGGTGTGATGAGGCTTTCGCACATTCAATACTGTGTCAACAGCATCTGCAGGCGCTATGTGGCATCTGTAGGTGTTATGAGATGCCGCGCACCATGTTGTCAAGCGCTTGCGTGCCGCGCAGCATAGGTCGCGTAATTTTCTTGTCGCCGATTAGCCCTTTCGTTGCAAAGGCTTTCTCAACGGAGCCAGCTCGGCGCTTTCCGGCTCCGCCTAGTTTATCAGAATGATAAGACTAAGTTTGTATATCTCTATTGTGTTTCCCAGTTGCGCCAACGCAGTCTGCTCCGTCGCACCGCATCACCATTTACGGTTGCAGCACTGGTTACAGGCTGATTGCAGCTACAACTGAGGCGTAACGCTATGGAAAAGTCATGAAAATCGAATCACCTATAAATAATAAATTAAGATCGTGCTGCGGGCTCAAGCGGGTATTTGCTGCGTCTTGCACTTCGACTTCCGGCGCTTCACCGGCTTCACCTTGTGCGTCTCGACAAGGCCCTCGACGTAGACGTTGCGGCCGCTCTTTTTAGCGTGCGTGAGGATGTGCGCCTTCAGGTTGTCGCTGCGCGAGAACTTGCGCCCGCAGTCGGGCACCGTGCACACGTACGGCCGCTCGAGCGTGTGCGTCTTCATGTGCCGGCGCAGGTGCTCCATGCGGCGGAAGCCCTTCGTGCACGACTCGCACACGAACGGCTTCTCGACATCGCCCTGCTGCGACGATGCCGACGACGCCGACGAGCTGCGGCTGCGCGTCTTTGCCAGCGCGTCGTACGCGCCCTGCGTCGCCGCCGCGGGGTACATGAACGGCGACTGCCCGTCCATGCGGAACTGCACGTCGCCAAGCCGGCCCAGGTCGCCGTACGCGCCGGCCGCGGGCATGAGGCTCTTCAGGTCGAAGTGCTCCGTCTCCAGCGGCACCTGCATGCCCATGCCCGCGTTCGCGTGCGCGTTCGCATGCGCGCCCGCGTGCGCGCCCGCGTGCTCAGCAGGCTCGCCAACGGCGGCGGCGGCCGCTGCCGCGGCAGCCGCAGCATCGGCGGCAGCCGCAGCCTCCGCGTCGGCATCAAGCTTGCGGCCCGAGTCCAGGGGTCCTGCCTCAGACTCGAGCGGCGAGAGCGAGCCGACGGGCGTCGCGGCCGCCGCCGCCGCAGCCACAGCCGCCGCCGCGGCGGCGGAGTCCGCGTCGGTGCACGGCGACTCCGCGCGGCGCAGGCACAGCGGCGGGCGGTAGAACGGGTTGATGCCCGACGCGGCCGCGTCGATGTCGTCGAGCCCGCGGTCGGGGACCGGCCCCGGCGCGGCGTGGGCAAAGCCGAAGTCGAAGCTGAAGTTCGCGTTCATGCCGAGCGGTATGGACATGCCCTCCTTGTCGAACGCGCCGTCGAGCGGGTTGTCGTTCGAGTCCATAGGCGTGGCGAGCGGCGTCGTGAGCGGTGTCATCATCGGCGACGGCAGCGCGTGGCCGAGCTCGGCCATGTCGGCGTGCGCGAACGGCAGCGCCGACGTCGAGAAGCTGCGCGACACGCTCTGCGGCGTGACGAGGCCCGTGTCGGCGACGGCGATGGAGTGGTTGCGCACCTTGCGCATCGGCGTCTCGGGCACCGCCGCGGGCGCGCCGCCGTGGGGATCGAGGTGCAGCTTTTTCCCCGGACCAGCGGGGGAAAGCGACCACGGATCCATGGCAAACAGCTGGCCTGGGTCCACGCCTTGCGACTCATCGAAGGGCTGCGACGGGTACGACATCGTGCGCCGCAGTTGCATTGGAGAAATGGTCGACATCGTGTGCAGCAAAGGGGTGTCCCGTCAGCCTATCCTAGGTTCGGTCTGGTGCAGCAACCCGCCGTGCGCGCTGAGATCTATATACGGCTGCGGTTGGTTGACAAATTCCTCGTGATGTGTGTCTTACCCGCTTGATCGGTGCATGAACGCGTCGTCAGGTCGTGTCTTTTTGATTAGATGCTGTTAGGGTTCAGCAACCCGCGCCCTGCAAGATGCCGCATCACACCGTCGCGCTGGGCTGCTGCTGCTGCTAAGCGGGAGCAGCGGGGCTTAGTGCGGGCAACCGGTCCCGGCACGTGCCCCCGCGCGCTGATACTGGCCCAATCACCCTACCGTATCTCCGATATCTCCGGCTGGGGAAAACTACCGCGCTGCCCTGACGTCGCGCTCCGGGGCGACGAGTCCGCGCGGGCTTCTGCTGTTGACGGTTTCGACGTCTCACCGCACCGACCTTTGCCGTCCGCCTTTTAATTGCGCGCGCCGCCGAGTATATTGCAGCGCTTGCCGGCCTTGCGGGGACCCCGCCATCGTGCAGTCTGCTGCGCGCCGGCCGCTCGCCGTTCTCGTGCCAGATCCGATCCGTCGCGTCGTGTCTGGGCCGCCGTTTCCGCTTGCCTGTGCTAGCCAGCGCGCGCTTGTGCTCTGCTGCTCGCTGGGCACGGGCGCATGCCCTAACGCAAACCCTACGAGATCATGCATGTCGAATCATGCAGACCGGGCCCGGCCAGGTGACCAGGTAGCCGCGCGCTTCGTTGAACGCCGCAGGCCCGCGCGCGTCGCCCGCGGCTCGGCGCTGACCGGCAAGTAGGGAAAAATGCTACTACGCCGTCGACTGCATTAGCGCCGACAACGTGCCCGGCTTGTTGCCGTGTGCGCATCCATCTTGCTCACGGTGGTATCTTGGCCCGCACAGGATCAGCGCCCCAGATAACTGCTGCCCTGGCCCTGACCCAGCGATTTCGTCGACATGATTCATGCTGGAAAATGCGGTGTCCGCGCACAGCTAATCGGGTACCGCGGTGGTTCGATGCACGCGCGATTTAGCCGTGCTCGCTGCTCGCTGCACGGGCGCGGCCCCGCGGCGCTTTGTAGCTTAAACCTTATAAAACGCGTTACATTGCTGAGTCGCGCCGCTGAGCCTGTCGCGCGCCGATTATGTGATTGCGGGCGCTGTATCAGGGCTTGTTAAATATATCCTCCCCCATGGTCTCAGTTCTTATTCTCGCGACCGGCATATATTGTTTAAACTTAAAATCATCGGTGAAAAATTAAACGCCCGAGGCCCCTGCAGCCCACTATGATCGTCTGGCGGCGCAAACACAGCAGCCGCGGCCCGGCCTGAGCACATTTGTGCGGCCGAAGGCAGTTATAGCCGCATGCCCTAACGCAAGTTCCGGCGTCGAAGATCATTGTCAAAGCCGGTTAAAGATAACGAGAGTTGAAGCACATGCCGTCCAACCGCAAGGGGCGCCTGCATGAGGTGCATAGCGCGTCCTATTCCGGCGCCGGAGCGGCCCCTGCGCTTTGACTCCACGGACCGCGCGCCGGCTGCAGCGGCGTAACCGTTTGCCGCGCTCGCTTTGGGTCTCTATGTAAGTAGTGCAGCAATTGCTACTCCATTATTTGCTCTAAATCGGCTCTAAATCGACTCTAAATCGACTATGACTGTACTTTGAGTTCGCTTGAGTCCATTTTGAGTACACTTTGCGTGACCGCTGAGCTCGGTAGTGTCCGATCTGAGTGCCCCGCGGTCTGCCACGCAATACTTTGACGCTAGATGTTTTCGTTTGTTACTTCAAGTCTACCATGAGCCTAGTATGCTTCTAGATTGACTCGAAGCGGCCTCAATCTACATTGTGAGTACACTCTGAGTCCACTGTAGGTTTGCAGCGAATCGCCATCGAGCCTATATTGACATTATGAGTCCATCCGAATAGTGGTGGAGCTGAGAATACATCGCAGGACTCACATCGCAGGACTTACGTCGCAGGACTTACTTCGCAGCAGTTGCCACGATGGGCTGGCAATCCGAGTAAACTTTATGGTGACACTATGAGCCTCTTCTTGTCGCAAGCTGCCTGATGGTTTACTGGGAACTCGCAGGATGGTATTATGTTGTGCCGAGTGACGGGCTCTGTAGTCAGAGCCTTGTCTTCTGTGTCTTCTTATGCTTTCTCCTCGGTGGAAGTTCACGGGTGCATCCGCCCTTTACTTCCTCGACGTTCCGCACGCTCGTTCGCGCTTGGTCGCGTCTGAGTGGATTCTAATTTAGCCTACACAGCCTACGGAAAGGTATATTTACACTTAGGGGTTCTCGGAGATGAACGCAACGCCCTTCTGAATGTTCTTCTTGAGGCCATCCTTGGCGGCAGCAAGAAGCTCCTCCTCCTTGGCGGTGATCTTGCCGATGTCGTGGATCTTCTCCACACCGTTCTTGCCGAGCGACACGGGCGACGAGAAGAACGTGATGCCCTCGTCCTTGTAGAGGGGCGACTCAACGAACGTGTTCTCCGTCACCTGCTCGCCCTTGAGGCCCTTGAGCAGCGACGCCGTGAAGCGCGCGCCAGCGAACGCCATGGACAGCGTCGCCGAGCCGGCGCCGGCCTTGGCCTGCACGACCTCGTCGCCGCCGAACTGGATGCGGTGGATCAGCTTCTCGTACTCCTCACCAGAGATGTCCGGGTGGTTGCTCTGGCTGAGCAGCGGCACGATCGTCGCGCCGGAGTGGCCGCCGACAACAGACACGAACTCGTTGGCCGGGTCCGTGTTCTTGACCTGCGACACGAAGCGCGACGCGCGCACAAGGTCGAGCGTCGTCACACCGAACACACGGCGCGGGTCGTAGACGCCGAGGTTCTTGAGGGCCTCGGCCACAATGGGCACCGTCGAGTTAACGGGGTTCGAGATGACGGCGATGAGCGCCTTCGGGCTGGCCTTGCCGGCAGCCTTGGCGAGGTCGCGCACAATCGACGCGTTCGTGTTGAACAGGTCGTCGCGCGTCATGCCGGGCTTGCGCGGCACGCCGGCAGGGATGACAATGATGTCGGTGCCCTCGAGCGCGCGCTCAAGGCCGCTGTCCTCGGGGCCGTAGCCGGTCACGACGGAGCGCGTGTTGACGTGCGACACGTCGGCGGCAACGCCGGGCGCGCCCTTCAGGTCGTAAAGGCTCAGCGACGTGACGTCCTGGTTCTCCTTGAGCAGCAGCGACAGCGGCTGGCCAATGCCGCCGCCGGCGCCGAGCACAGCCACCTTCGAGAGCGAGGCGGGGGTCGTCGAGAAGGAGCGGGCCTGGATGCGAGCAAACTGCGAAAGCATGGTGTGTGGTGTGATCGAGTGTGTGCCATTTCATAGTTATGCATTATATAAAATCCGGGGAACGTGGTAAGGGCCCGCTCCCCACCAATGAGAGCCGCCAGCCGGTGCAGTCCCGTGCAATGCGGAATCCGAGGCCATGGCAAGCTTCCGATCATCGGCGAGCGCATGATTCCACGCGCAGCGGCGCGCACTGAGCGCAGCTAGCTGTGCGGTTTGTATAGTTACTCGTGGAGCCGCGGCTTGGCGCCGCATGCGCCCTGCCAGCAGAATTACGTAGGCAACGGTGCACGCTGCATCGCGTCGCGCCAGTTTGATAACACTAGTGCAATAAAATATGGAAGGTTATTTAGACAGTGGCATTTGAGTAAGGCTCGAATTGTGTTTGGAACATATTATGAGGTGCTGTATTGTGGAGAAATAAGTTCAAGGCTTGGAGCAGGGCTCTAAGTAGGGCCCTAAGTAGGGCACCAAACCAAGCAGGGCCCGCCGAGCAGGGCATGCAGGGTCATAACGCGAACGGGAAATTGTAAACGCCATGAAGGCGGGCTCAGGAAAGCTCTTGACGGAAGCCTCACCGAGCGCTTTAAATTTACAAATCGGCTCAACGCAGGCCTCAAGATAGGGCCCTCAAGGGCGGCTTCTTTCTCGTTAGAGCAGCGCCGTCAAAGTAACACCCTTGGACTCAGAACTTAAGCTTAGCACATAGTATAGGTGTAAATCGAGCGTAATTAGATAGAAGAGTGTCAATGCTGGCCGCCGTAGCGCTGACGACAGCAAGTAAGCTAACTAGATCATGCCCGCCCACTTCAGGTTCTCGAGCAAAATCATGTCGCTCACCGCGTCGACAACAAATTTCATTGTCGTCGTATCTGTCGCGCACGTGCGGTGCACATACAGGCTGCGGCTTCCGCGGCCCGAGTTGAACCGCTCGCGAAACAGGCCCTCGATGTACTTCACGATCGCCGTAGGGTCGGTGTCGCTGCCCTGGTAGTCCGGGAAGTGGTTGCTGAACGGCGATAGCAGACACTTCTGCTCGAGAATGTCCGTCTTGTTCAGAAACAGCTGCACGCTCTTGGCGCGGAACCACTGCGAGTTCACCGTCTGCTTGAACGTCTCGAGCGCCTCGTCGAGCCGGTTCACCGACGCCTCCTCGTCGAGGCTCTGGTCGTACTCAGAGACCGACGCGACAAACAGCAGGCACGTCACGTCGTCGAACCCGTAGATCCACTTCTTGCGCTCGATGCGCTGCCCGCCAACGTCCATCACCACGAGCTCGCTGCCCTTCACGCGGAACGTGGCCGTCGTGATGCCCGTCGTCTTGATGCGCGCGCGCAGAATGTCGTCGTCCGTCGCGAGGTAGTCCGCGCCCTGCATGTCGAGCACCTTGTTCAGGAAGAACGCGGCGTTTGTGTCGAAGCCGAGCTGGTTCGCAACCACCATATTGCGGATCGGCGCCGGGCACGACGACCACAGCTCGTGCACGGCCGCGGCAATCTCCTCACGCGACGGCGCGCTGTCGGCCAGCGGCTCGACGAGCGGGCCCATGTTCGTCTCCTCGAACTCGCCCATTGACGCGTACCCGCGCACGGCCTGCGTCACGATCGGCTGTGCTGCCTGGCTGGCAATGAGCGTTTTGTCGAGATCCTCGGGCTCGCGGCGCGCTGCCGTGACGTGCGAGTGCAGAAATGCCTTCGCGTTCGAGTCCGCCTCCGCGTTCAGGAAGCCCTTGCGCGACGTGTCGAGTGACTGCAGCAGCTGCTTTGCCAGCCGCACCTTCTCGGGCGCGCGCGGGCCGATCCACGCCGTCAAAATTTCCTGGATGGCCGGGTCGCCGCCGGTCGACCGCAGCTCCTGCTCGCAGATGTCGACGAGAATGCGCATCGAGCGCAGACAGTCGGCCCAGATGAGCTTCGAGTACTGGTAGCGCTCGAACTTGTCGAAGCTGTTTGCGTAGTTCAGGCGCATCTGCTTGAACACCGTGGACTTGCCGCTCTCGCCCGTGCCGAGGAACAGCGCCTTCTGCGACGGCCGGCTTGCGCGCCGGGCAAGCTCTTTGTCGATTTGCGCGTTCAGGAGCGCCAGGGCCTTGGGCCGCGGCATTGGCGGCTGGTCGCCGCGGCGGGGGCCTGCGAGCCGCGACTTTTCGCGCTTTTCCGCGCCGCCCTCGGAAAACTCCGCGAGCTGCGCCTCTTTGCTGGAACTGCAGCCCATTGCGCTGCGTACACTGGCTCAGTCCGTCTGCGATTGGGCGAGAATTGAGCGCGGTAGAGGCGCGAAACGTAGTGCTGGGTGGGAGAGATCGCTCGGCGCATTCCCGATCGGGAAATACGGGGGTTAGGTTGCCGGCCGGCTGGGCTGCGTCAGCACCGCTCATTTTCCGGGCGCGCTCACACTCAGAACTATATGTATAGTGTATATGTAGTGTATATGTATAGTGTATATGTATAGTGTGCATGCTATTAACCGCGCCTGCTCTGTATAGTCCGCCCTCTACCTGCAGTGCATTCAGTGGTTGTTGTACAGCCTTATCAGCCCGCCCCATGTCACGCCCCACGTCACGCTCCAGTGGCCGCCCCAGTGCCCGCGGCCTGTCGCCACTAAACGGGCTTCCTCTGAAGAATGAATTGGACTTGGGACTCACGTTGAAACCGCCGCGTATTTGCGCGCTGCGGCACGGGGCGGCTGCGCCTTTTGCTCGCCTAGGCCTCTTTATGCCGCATTGTTATGACACATGCGCCCTGCCCTCCAACATACGGGGTTTGGTAGGGCAGTGCCTGGCCCTCCCCACATGAGCAACCGTGCTGCGAAAAAAACAACCATGCGTCGCTAAAAAGCCGCGGGGGACGTCGCATTGCCAAGACCAGAAAGCGGGGCGTACGGGAATGTAAAGAGTAGCAATGTATCAACGAATTTTACGGGACGGCTACATACAGCGTTTTTCTTTTTGGGAAATACCGGTCCGGCGCCGCCGCCGCCGCCGCGCAGGCGTGTTTCAGCAGCGCGCAGGGCGGCGGCGCCAATGCCTCAGCGGCGATCCGCTTAGTTCGAGTCCTTCTGCGTGATGTACACGGCGTGGATCATTCCTGGGAACCAAGCAAAGCAGCAAAGGATGATGTTCAGCAACAGCTGGGTACCGCAACCCTCTGCCAGGAACACCGCGAGGGGCGGCAAGAGGATAGCGAGGATAAGAGTGCAGCAGTCCATGGTGGGTTAGCGCGGGATGCAGAGAGATGGCAGATGGTGCGCGGAACGGGTGGGGACAAAATATATAAGTAGCGCACGCGCCCTACTACATATGTCGCAAGGGCTGCCGTGGCGGTTAGGGTGCTGCATGCGTGCGTCGAGGCTAAGGCGTGTGTTGGGTATGACAGGCTTTTGCTGCCGGGGGCTGTCTGGCACGGGTGTCGCGGAAGAGGTAATTTAGACGTTTTGCTTGCTGGGTCGGGGCGCGCCCCACTGCGCGCAACGCGGGCGCTGGCGCAAGCGCAGGCACCCGTGGCGGCGGCGCAGCGACGCAGCGACGCAGCGCAAGCGCCGCACGCAGCCTGGGCCGCCACATGTAAACAGATATAGCTGAATTATTAAAAAAAACCGATGAATGACTATACAAGGCGTTCGTCGAAGCGGACGGCCGGGTTGGCCTCGACGAAGTCGAGGCTGACCTTGTGGCCGAGCAGCTCGCGGATGTTCGAGACGGCGTACTTGATCATTGTCGGGCGCTCCAGCGACAGGCCGAAGCCGATGACGCGCAGGTCGCGGGGCAGGCCCATGGGCTCGAGCATCTCCGGGCGGAAGAGGCCCGAGTTGCCAATCTCGACCCACTTGCCGAGGCCGTGGTGGTAGCCGAAGATCTCGAGCGACGGCTCCGTGTAGGGGTTGTAGGCCGGCTTGAAGCGCAGCTGGTCGACGCCCATCTTGGCGAAGAACGTCTGCATGAAGCCAATGAGGTTGCCCAGCGTGATGTCGAAGTCGGCGATGACGCCCTCGATCTGGTGGAACTCGGCGAGGTGCGTCGCGTCGACGGCCTCGTTGCGGAACACGCGGTCGATCGAGAAGTACCGCGCCGGCCGCGGGTCCGCGGCCAGCGCGTGCAGCATGCGCGCGCTGATCGCCGTCGTGTGCGTGCGCAGCACGAGCTTCTGCGCGTCCTTCGGGTCCCAGTGGTAGCGGTACCCCTTCGACCCGAACTTGCCCTCCTCGTGCACGGCGCGCACGTTCTCGTAGTATGTCTTGTCCTCGGGCAGCCCGCCCTCGAGCGGGTCCTTGATGTAGAACGTGTCCTGCAGGTCGCGCGCCGGGTGCTGCTGCGGCACAAACAGCGCGTCGAAGTTCCAGAAGCCCGTGTCCACGTACGGGTCCGTCGCCATCTCCGTGAAGCCCATGTTGAAGAAGATCGACCGGAACTCCTCGCGCACCTTGTTCAGCGGGTGCAGGCTGCCCGCGTGCGGGTCGGCGCCCTCGGCCTTGAAGTTGTACGGCTTGAACTTCGCGTCCTTCCAGCTCCCGGACTGCAGCATCTCGACCGTGAGGTCCGTCTCGTAGTGCGGGACCTCGAGCGCAAACTCGGCGCCCTTCGCCAGCTTGTACCACCACACCTTCGTCTTGGCCACGAGCTTGCGCTTCTTCAGCTCCGCAAGCGCCGCGGCGTTCTCGAGCGTGCCGGTCGCCTTGACCGCCTGCAGCTCCTTCTGGGTCGTGTCCTCGGGCTTCGCGCTCACGCCCGGCACGAGCTTTGCGCCGTCCTTCTTGACCCAGCCGTTCTTGAACGCGCGCTGCTGGCCGATCTTGCCCGACGCGCCGAGCTGCTTGCCGACGTCGGCGAGGGCCAGGCCGTCGACGGCCGCGGCCACGGCGTCGAACAGCCGCGCCTCGTGCGAGCCGTGGGCAACAATGTCCTCGCCCTCGTCCGTGAGCGACCACAGCTCCTGCTCGATCTGCTCGGCCACAATCATGTTTTTGTCGCTGAGCGACGCGACCGCCGCCTGCACGGCGGTGCTGGGCTCGTCCGGGAACGCGCGCAGCGTGTTCTCGATGTGCCCGTGCTTGCCTAGCTCGCCGAGGATCCGCTGCACCAACGCCATTTCGGGAAACACTGAGGTGGGCCTGCCGCTCCGATTTTTCAGGTAGCGGCATCACGTGGCGCGCCGCCGTGACGCACTTCGGGCGCGCCATGGCGCGCCATGGCGATGCGCTCAGGCGCCTCCAAACCGCATTTCTCGCCCGCCCAGCGCGCGGGCCCGCTTTGCAATTAAGTGTTTACAGTCGCATAAATACAGGTTCATAAATACAGGGGCGCGTGTGCGCGCCCTGGTGCCCACGTGCAGGGCTTCTATGTACGGCAAGATGGCTTGCAAATGGCCCAAATGGCCCAAATGGCCCAAGTGGCCCAAATGGCCCAAATGGCCCAAGTGGCCCAAATGGCCCGGTATGAGCGGGAAACTGTTGCGAGGAACAAAACTGTGCCGTCAGTTCGAGTGTCGTTTAAATGGCTCTGAGCGGTCTGATCAGCCGTCAACGACTTGACGAGCCTCTGCGTGGTTTTGGGTGGTTAGAACAGGTCGTCGATGTCGTCCTCGCTCGCGCTGCGCTCGGGCTCGGCCGCCTCGGCCGCCTCCGGCGCCGGCGCCGTCTCGGCCTCGGCTGCGGCCGCGCGCGCACTACCGCGCTTCGCAGCAGGCTTCTCGGGCTCGTCGCCGTCGCCGTCGTTGCCGCCCTCGCCGTCGTTGCCGCTGTCGCCGTCGTCGTCGTCGTCCTGCTCGCTGGCGCGGTCCTCGAGCTCCGCGTCGTTGAGCAGGCCCTCCTTCTTCTCGAGCTCCGCGCGCAGCCGGTTCACGGCGTCCATGTGCCGCGCGCGCATGATGTCGTTGATGAGGCTGCCGGCCGCGCGCTCCTTCGCCTCGATGGTCGTCTGCAGCTCCTTGATCTCCTCGCGCAGCTGCTTGCTGTGCTGCCGCGAGTCGTCGTCGTCGTACTGCCCGCCGGCGGGCCGCTCGTCCTCCTCCTCTTCGTCGTCGTCGTCGTCATCGTCGTCGTCGTCGTCGTCGGACTGCGAGCCCTCGGCGCCCGTGCCCTCGTCGTCCATCATCGCCTTCTCGAGCTCCTCGTCCAGCTCCTCGTCGACCTCCATGTCGGACTCCTCGGCGCGCGCCGCCGCGGCCGCCTTCGCCGCCTCGGCCAGCGCCTGCTGCGCCGCCACGGCCGACGCCGGCAGCAGCTCCGTCTTCACCTCCTTCGCCGCCGCGTCCTTCTGCAGCAGCTCGTCGACCTGCGCCTCGAGGTTCTCGATCGCCTTGTTGCTCATCCGCTTCTGGAACCGCCGGTTCCGCACGTTGAACAGCGGCGGCGTCAGCCCGTGCGGAAACGCCTGCGGGTCGTTCGTGTACCGCGCGAGCTGCGCGTTGCTCGGCGCGGGCTCGCCCACCTTGTGCGTCACGAGCAGGATCTGCGACACGTCCACGGTCTTGAAGATGTTCTTGCGGTCGAACGTCTTGTGCACCTCGGTCACCGTCGGCAGGTCCATGAGCTGCGCGGCAAAGCTGTCGCCGCCGACGCTCACGACGGCGTGCCGCCGGTCGTCGAACCGGATGCTCACGCCGCTGAAATCGTTCGTCTCGGCCGCCTTGTGCAGCGCCGCCAGCGCCGGCACGCCGGGCAGCATGCGCAGCACAACCGCCTCCTCGATGACGGGGTCCTCCTCGCGGTCGGGCGCCTCCGAGTCGTAGCCCTCGACAAGACCCTTGTTTGGCCGCAGCCGGATGCGCACGGGGTTCGCGGGCTTGTCGAGGTTCAGGCTCAGCTTCACGGGCTTCGCGTCGCCGCGCGCGGGCTCGGGCGCCTTCGCGTCGTCGGGCTTCAGCTTCAGCTTCAGCATGCTGCGGGTCCGGTGAGAGCGGGAATTGGCCGGCGCTGCTGCCTTTCACTAGCCTTTGGCGGTGTGGAGAATTCGTGGTGCGCCGCTCCCAGCCCGGACGAGGGTTACCACATACGGCCGCCTCCGGCGGCCGCATTTATTTTGTTTACCACAAATCTTTTGTGGCCCCCGCGCGCGGCCCATGCAGAACACCCGGGGCGAATGGAAAAAGGTCGTGCAGAAGCTGTACTCGCGCAAGAGCCTCGTCAACTATGACCTCAGCGTCGACATTGTGCGCAAGCTCGGCTACGACCGCATGTACGGCCCGCAAACAACCATCCTCGACGTCTACTCCGGCGCCGCCGTGTTCTCGGCCGCGCTGCACAACGAAATCAAGCCCAAAACACACATTCTGATGGAGCCGTACCCGACGTACCGCGAGTTTCTGTCCACGCTCGCAGACCCGCCGCGGCTGCTCGTCGAGGGCGCCGACCCGTTCCGGTGGTCGACGTTCAACGCGCTCATCAGCGAGGGCAAGCTGCGCCCCGTCGCGCAGCCCCGCTCGCAGGTCAACGACACGCTCCTGTTCACAGGAAACCTGCTCCACGCGCAGGGCGAGCAGCTCGTCACGCAGTACCTGAACTGCATCTCGAACCAGTCGTGGATCCAGCGCTACGGCCGCGTGCGCCTGCTGCTGTGGATGCGCTCGTCCGTGGCTGAGAAGCTGCTCGCCGGTGCGGGCGAGCTGTTCCGCCACCGCGTCGGCTGCCAGCGCGAGAGCTGCTGCGACGCGCGCGTCGTCCTCCACTCGCAGTCCAGCAGCAAGGTCCGCAAGAAGGGCGTCTACCCGGCGCTGCTCACGTCGCCGCTCATCGACGCCTGGGACCCGGCCCGCGACATGGCCGGCCGCAGCGTGCCCGAGGTCTCGCTCGTCGAGCTCACGCCCAAGGAGAACCAGGTCGAGCACCTCGACGAGTTCGAGTACGTGATCAAGATGATCTTCATCCTCAAGAGCACGCCGCTGCGCGAGGCCCTCAACTCCCTCGGCCCGGGCGCCATCGAGGACCTCAGCCCGCACCTCCAGGACCTGCTGCATCTCACGCCGACGCAGCTCACCGCCGACCAGCTCATCCGCATCACAAACGTCTTCTGGCGCTGGCCCTTCAAGCCCGAGCTGCTCATGCAATTCTACGGCGAAGACCACATGGCCACGGGCAACGGCGCCGAAGACGGCGGCCGCATGTAGCTGCCCTTTGTACATAGCATCCTCTCAGCATTTAATACCAACCGAGCATCCTTCCAATGCCTCGCTGTATATACCATTACCTATCCGCATGAATGAAACGAGCGCCTTGTCGCCTACCATCGCCTGCCTCGTCTCCTCTGCATTTCGTCAGCCACCCGCGTCTCGAGAGAACTAAATATAGAGCACCGCGCCGGGCAAACTAAACTAACAACGGAACTCGACTCAAACTAGAATCAGCGCCTGGCCTCGATTACGATGGTTAAGTACATCGGCAAAATATATATAGTCATGAAGACGCCGCGAAACGGAATCGTATATCACATTACAAAAGAATCATTGCGGCGGAATCGCATGGATCGGTGCTTCAGAAGCAACCGTCTCCGAGTCCACGGCCAGTTGCCCACCGGGCACCGCCGCTGATTGCACTGGCTCGGCGGGCTCAGCCGGCCCAGTGGGCCGAGCGGGCTCGTCTAGCTGTGCTGGATGCATTGGCTGCGAGGGCTGCGCGGGCTGCGCGGGCTGCGCTAACTGCTCCGGTGCTTGCGGATGCGGCTGTGGCTGTGGCTGTTGCTGTGGCTGCGACTGCGGCTGCGGCTGCGGCTGCGGTGGGAGCTTCGTCTTCTCAGGCTGGTCGCCTAAATGGTCAACGTAGTCCGGCGGAAGATACCCCACGTTCTGCTCAAAGATCTCCTCGAAGTCCCGCTCAAGCACACACGCGTCCTCATACACAAGCGAGCCCTCCGCATTGTACCATCGCGCGTTGCGGAAGATAATGCGCCAGTCGTTGGCAAACTGGTCAAGGCTCTGGTAGTACCGCGTGTTGATCCGCTTCAAGATCGTGTTCACACACATCGGCAGCCCAATCACTTGATAGTAGTCCGGGTACATCTGCCGCGACGGCAGGTCCATGAAGATATCGATGCGGTTGCGCGGCTTCTCCGGGTTCGCCTGGTCCTTGATGCTCTTCATCTGCGCCACTATGCGCTTGCCCGAGTCCGTCAAATGCTCGCGCGCCTCGGGCGTCATAGTCTCCTTCACCCGCGGCGGTCGGCCCTTGCGCCCGGGCCGCCCGCGCGGCACAGGGGCTGGTGCAGGCGCCGCTGCGTTCGGCAGCTGCGGCGTTGTCGCCGGCGACGGCGAGTCGCCCATGACCTTCGTCCGCTTGCGCGACGGCATCGCCAACTCTTCCTCCACGTCGCCCCACAGACCGCGCCGCTGCCGCAAATGATGGCCGCCTTCGTCCAGTGCCATCTCGCGCTGCGCCTCAGCAAACACCTGGCGCTCGAAATGCTCGCTCGTGTATTGCTCAGGCAGCTCCGACTCACTGAACAGCCGCGGGTGCGGGGCACCCATCTCCTTCGCAATGCGCTCTTCATCGATCTGCTGGAACAGCTGTCGCTCCTCTTCGTTGCGTGCAAGCGACAGGTTCAGGTCATCATCATCAGGCTCTTCCAGCTCGTCCTCTTTACTCTCACCCTTGGTCTCCTCGGCCTCAAGCAGCGTCCGCAAAAATGCTTCCTGCTCCTCTGCCGTACTCTTGTTGTCAAACTTACCGGCCTGGATAACTTTGCCGTCGATGTCGAGCTTGCCCTGCGCCCGCTCAAGGATGTTCTCCTCTATCGAGTTCTCCGTAATAAGACGCAAAATCCGTACCTCGTGCGTCTGGCCAATACGGTGTGCACGATCCTGGGCCTGCAAATCCTGATGCGGGTTCCAGTCCGTGTCGTAGATAATCACCGTGTCGGCCGTCTGCAGGTTGAGACCAAGTCCACCAGCACGCGTACTCAACAAGAAGCAGAAGTACGGCGAGTCAGGCTCGTTGAACTTGCGCAGCAGGTCGCTGCGCGTCTCCGCCTTCGTCATACCATCCAGACGCAAATACTTGATCCCGCGCAACTGCAAGAAGTCCTCCATAATGTCCATGATCTGCGTCATCTGGAAAAACATAAGCGTACGGTGGCCCGTCGCCATGAATTTCGGTAGTACACGATCAAGCAGCTCGAACTTGCCACTTACACGCCACAAAAGGTTGTTTGTGAGCTTTCCGGGGTTCACCACAGACTCGACCTCCTCAAATACAAAAGGGTGGTTGCACAGCTTGCGCAGCTGCATAATACGGTTGCTCAGGCTCTTCATTGCTCCTGCTCCAGTACCAGTGCCAAACAGGAGCGCATTGTGCTCCAGCATGTACCGGTAGAGTTGGGCCTGTAGAGCAGACTTCTTGCACTTAATGACCTTCTCGACCTTGTCTGGCAGATCTTGCTCCACATCTTTCTTCAGTCGTCGAAGCAAAAACGGACGCAAAACCTTGTGCAAACGGCGAATAATAAGCAGCTTCTCCTCTTCGCCGAGATCCATGCGGTCGGCGCTACCCGTCTGTGCGAACGGCTTGTTGAACCATTCCTCAAACGACTTGACCGAGTTGAAGATCTTCGGCAATACGAAGTTCAGCAGCGCCCACAGCTCGGGAAGGTTATTCTGCAGAGGCGTACCCGTGAGAATGAGTCGGTAGCGCGACGTGTAGTACTGCGCGAGCGTCGAGCTCAGCTTCGACTGCGCGTTCTTCATGCGATGGCCCTCGTCAATGATCATGTGCTCCCATTTAATACGTCCAAACAGGGGCCGGTCCTTGATCACGTACTCATAGGTCGTGAGCAGCACCTGGAAGTCGAGCGTGCGGATCTGAGTGTGCAAAAGCCGCCGTGCCGCCGGCGCACCCTTGTAAACCACCTTTTTAATGGTTGGCGCCCAGTGCTCAAATTCTATATTCCAATTCGTCAGCGTCGACAATGGCACCAGCACCAGGAACGGCCCTGGTACCTTTTTCACCTCAATGAGATAGGTAATTAGCGCAATGGACTGGATCGTCTTACCAAGACCCATCTCGTCGGCTAGAATGCCGTTCAGGTTATTATTGTAAAGCGACACCATCCATTGCAGGCCCTTGATCTGGTAGTCCTTGAGGGTGCCGCCAACGAGCATTTTCGGTTGCTGCGTGACCGTCTCCTTGACGCGATGCGCCACCTCGTAGTAGTCGATTTTCTCGCGCACGTCTTCGCTCTCTAGATCCACTTCGACCTCCTCTTCCTCGCCACCGACAGCAGCATCGTCGCCTTGCTGAGACTTCACAGCCTTGGCTAAGCCCGCCAGGAACTTGTTCGTCTGCTTGAGCAAATGCGTAATACGAGCATCCTTCGTCTGGTCGATGAGCTTCAAATAGGCCTCTTCGTCGTTGGCGCGCAGAAGCTGCAGTCTCTGCTTCGCCGTGCGCTCGTACCTTCGCCGCTCTTCGCGCTCAACGTACGCATGGTACTGACCGATCTGAGAGGCAAGGTGCCGCTGCTGGACCTGTCGCTTCTCGTTGTATTCGCGGAGAGACTCGCGGTGCTTGAGGATCTTTGCTGTCCGCTCATGCAGGGCCAGGTTGTCCGTCTTCCGGCGTTCCAGAGCCTGTTCATGCACAAACCGCTCCACGAGCACAGCATCCTGGTGTGTCAGTCGCTTCATGCGAGCGAAGTGCACGCGGTTCGAGCGATCGATAGCCACCGAGTTGAAGTACTGTACGTGGGTCAGGACGTCGCCCCTAACTGCTCTCAGGTAGGGCACGAGACGAAGCCTGCGCAGCTCGATTTCCTCGTCGAGGGTCAAGCCGCGTTCGGCGCTCAGGTTCTCGAGCTCGATGCGCCTTTCCGCATAAGCAGCTTCGACGCGTGCATTGCGCTCGGCCTTCATGGCCTGTCCATTCAGGCCCAGCGGAAGCAAGGCCGGAATTGTGAGCATTTCCTCGTGGTTTTCGAAGTTTTCGAACCGGAGCTTCTTTGGCAGAAGGCTGTGCGGATCCACCGTGCGGTCGAAGCCGAGCCTGTTCATCATGTCAAGCCCGCCACTGTCGCGCGGAAGCGCTAGATCTTCAGAGGTGGATGTCAAGCGCCGGCTGCGGCCCGAGGAGCTCAGATCAGTGCCGCCAGGAACCACGAAGGCAATGTCATTCTGCTCGCCGTTGGCGTAGCGCTCACGGAACATTTCCTCTTGGCGCTGCTGGGCCTGCCATTGCTGCTGCTTCAGGCGCTTCAGCCCCAGCTCTTGCTCCATGTGGTGCTGCTCCAGGTGTTGCTTCTTCAGCTGCATCTGGGGCGGCACATTAGCGCCTCCAACTGGCGTTGCATCGCCAGACGAGACTGTGGAGTTCGGTGTCTGCTGCTGCATTGCAGCGGGACGAGGCGGTACGCCCTGAGGCTGCTGCGGAGGCTGCAAAGGTGTATCAGGGTGGGGCGTATTAGGCTGCTGCTGTTGCTGCTGCTGCTGTTGCTGTGCCTGAGCCTGGGCCTGGGCCTGGGCTTGTGCTTGTGCATGAGCATGAGCCTGGGCCTGTGCCTGAGCCTGAGCATGAGCATGAGCCTGGGCCTGGGCCTGAGCCTGTGCCTGTGCCTGTGTCTGCGGCTGCGACTGCTGATGCGGCATGCCAGTACCAGGGGGAACCTGAGGGCTCTTTCCAGTATACGGTTGCATATTTGGCGCGTGGCCTGGCAGTGAACCCTGTGGGCCCTTGATTGATCCCCTCTGGCTTCCAGGAGCTTCTCTTAGATCCTTCGCGTCCCGCAGATCCCTTGGATCCTGAGAAACAGACGGCCGCGGGCTTCCCATCAATCCCTGAGGCTCGTTGCTCAAATCTACCTGGCCCGACGGGCCAGACGGGCCAATTGGTCCCTGTGGGCCATTGATACCACCGAGACGGTACGCCTGCTGGGCATTCGCTGGGCCCATCTGCGGGCCTTGTCGCGGCACGGCGCCAGGCATGGCCGCATTTGTGGGGTGCGGTGTCCGACCCTGGGGCGGAAACGCAGGGCCCTGTTGACCAGGCTGAGCACCCATCTGGGGTGTCTGTTGCTGCTGCTGCTGCTGCTGCTGTTGTTGTTGTTGCTGTTGTTGTTGCTGCTGCTGTTGCAACTGCTGCTGCTGAATATGTGGTGGAATCTGCGGTTGTTGTTGTTGTTGTTGTTGCGGCTGTAGCGGCGGCTGCTGCTGCTGCGTTTGGGGCTGTGGTTGCGCTTGGGTGACCGGCGTGGGCGGCTCCTTTTTTACGGTGCGCTTGGCCCGCGGCTTGGGTGTCGGCTTCGGCTCGGCCTTGACTGACGGAATAGACACTATAGATCCCGGCCGCGACAGGCGCGGCAGGGTCTGGGAGACGGAGCTTACGCCGAACAGTGCGTTGCGCACGTTTGGTGGCACACCCTGGCCGGAATTAAGAGCTCTGAACGCAGCCTCTTGCAAGGTCAGAACCGCTGCCTCATCGGGAGTCAGTAATTGGTCTTTCCGCTGCACGCCAGGCCCCATCGGTGACTGCTGCTGGTGGTCCAGCCCTCCCGGTGGGCCTTGAGGTCCTTGAGGACCCTGAGGTCCCGACATTACCGGTCGAGATTGCGGTCTATGAAGCGCCTGCATGCCTGGCGGGCCCTGTCCTGGGAATCCGTGGTTGCCCTGGGGTCCATGAGGTCCATGAGGACCCTGCGGGCCCTGGGGGCCCTGGGGGCCCTGCTGCGGGCCCTGATGAGGACCCTGATGAGGACCCTGCATAGCCATGTCGCCGTCGGGGCCCTGCTGCGGGCCCATATGGGGCGCCGGCGTTGCGCTTACAGCAGGCGTTGTTGGCGTGTGTTGCCGCGGGACCTGCGGCGTGCTGTGTGGAGAGCCCTGGGTGAAGGAGCGGTGCGAGAGGGCCGGGCTCGGGTGCATGAGACTGCCCGAGTGGTCGATGGAGTCCTTGCGGCTGAGCATCTGCGGCGAGACGGACGTGCCCGTGGCCACGGGCTCGGGGCCCGGCTGCGAGATGCTTGGCTCGGGGAAGGGTATGTCTGCGCCGTAGTCGGTGAGCACGTCCATGAACCCCGCATCGTCGCCATCAGGGCCCTGCGGATAGAGGCCCGAGTAGAGGAACGGGTCGTTCGCGGTGGGGTCGCCCTCGAAAAGGCTTGTGGAATCGAGGTTGAGGTCACCGCCTAGCTGGTCCATGTTCAGCCACATGAGGGAGTCCTGCTGCGCGGCCTCCTCGGCCTGCTGAGCGGCGCGGGCCATGGCGGCCTGCTGCTGGGCCTGCGTGGCTCTGCGCTTCGCGTCGCCCGTCGAGGGCTTGCGCTCGGGCTTCTTCTTGTCCTTGTCGACGGCGGCGCGCGACTGCGGGCGCTGGGCCGGGCCGGGCCGCGGTGCCGCATACGCCTGCGGCGGCATCATGCCCTGCATGCTTGCGGGCATGCCGCCCTGCATGGAGCCGGGCCCCATGGCGGGGCCGGGCATGGCCATCTGGGAGCCCATGCGCGGGCCGGGGCCGGTCTGGCCCGGCTGCATGCCGGGCGGCGGCATGCCCTGGTGGGACGCGGCCGGGGACATCATGGAGACGCTCTGCGCGTGCTGGGCGGCGTCGCCGAGGGCGTGCGCGGGCGCGCCGCCGGGCGCCATCTTCTGCGACGCGCCGGGCGCCATCGAGCCGGGCATTGGCGGCATCGCCTGGCGCGACGCGACCATGCCCGGCGCGGCAGGCGAGCCCGCGGGCGGCATGCCGCCCGAGGACATTGGCATGCTCCCGGGCGCCGGGCCGGCGCCGTACGGCTGCTGCTCGGAGGCGGCTGCGCGTTGGCGCGCGTGCTGTTGCAGGGTCTGGCTTAGGGCGATGAACTCCTCGTTCTGGATCGCTGCGCCGCCGAGCTGCGAGCGCAGCTGGCTCCAGCGCGCGTAGTTTGCTTGCATATCCTGGCGCTCTGCGCCGGCGTCGCCGAGCGAGCTCATTCCGCCACTGTCGTAACCAGGACTTCGTGAACCGGATCAGGTCCACTTCGGTCGCGCTGATGAGGCAGGGGTGACAGCCGTTTCTTGGGGTTTTGGTCACGTTTTACGTCATGTGAAACACCTCCGAGATACGCCTAGCCGCAAGCCCCGCGAACTACCCTCGACAAGCTGACCCTTCCCCTACGCAGCAGGTACCCACGCATCTATCTGTCAATAAACCCCACAAACTTAACAGTGCCTTAAACCGGGCACCGCAGGTTTCCTACAGTATTATTTAGGTATATGCGCGTACTTTAATGTGTAAAATGTAAAGAGTAATATGTACAAAGGGCCCGCGCTTGCTCCGCCCGTCAGTGCGTCTTGTCAATAACCATGCTGAAGTTGTTCATCTTGGCCCCATCGGCGACCTGCGTCTTGGCCACGCGCTCGCCCGTGCCGGCGCCCTTGCGCAACAGCCAGTACACGAGCTTCGACGTCTTGTGCTCCTGCTCGACGCGCAGCCCGACGCTGCGGAATATGCGCTGCATGACCTCGTCGTTGCAGTACCGCGAGTTGTCGACGCACGCGCGGGGCAGCACAAAGAACAGGAGCCCGTCCTTCGCCAGGTGTTGATGCGCCTTCTGCATCATCGCTCCGCGCGTCGCGGCATCGGGCACGTAGTTCACGACGAGCGACAGCGACACAACGTCGAACTGCTCGACAGGCATGGCCATGAAGTCCTGCTTCTGGATCTGCGGGTGCTGCGAGTTCAGGTCGATGCGAACATGCGGCGCAAACCGCCGCGTCTGCGCGCACGCGTTGTCGATCTGCAGGCACCCGACCTCGAGCAGCGAGCCGCGGTAGCTGCTCGGCAGCCACTTCACAAGCAGCCGCGAGCTGTCGCCGCCGCGGCCCTTCGACTGCCCGCTGATTGACGCCTGCTGGTACATGTCGAGGCCGCCGAGGCTGTCGATTTCGGCGTCCAGCGCCCGCGCCTCGGCCACCCGGCCCGCAGCCTCGGCCGCCGCCTTTGCCTTCAGCACCACGTGGAACCGCCGGATCAGTTTGCGCGCCTTCTCGGGCTTTATGCGCGTAGGCCGCGGCCGGCCTCGCAGCGGCTGTTTGCGCGCCATGCAAAGACGCAGAACACGATATGGCTACAAAGGCGTGTCGTGGAAAGCTGGCCCGTGCGGTTCGAGCGGGCTGCGCCGCCTGAGGCTCGCAACTAGGTTTTTTCAGCTTGAAATAATGTTCATTGACTTAATTGCCAGCATCCACGCGCGTTCGCTGGTCAATGGGTCTAGGTACTGGGCACGGCGCGAGTTTGAGGTGGGTAGCGCACGGCGCTGGCGGGTACTCGCGGCAAAATAATATTGGAATGTTGCGCATCCTTGATCTGCGCTTGCTATGCATGGCATGCGCGTCATAGGTCGTGAGTGTAAACAGGGTCTGCGTCCGCGGGTCGAGGGTATACCCTTTTAGGAAACACGTTCTGGCGGGCATGAGTTTGACGAACTTTGTCAATTCGCGCTTCCGTCGGCAATAAAATTGTGCGTTGCATAATTATGGCTCTTGGAGTGTTTCTACATGCTTTTCTTCCGGAGAAGACGGCGGCATCAGTACAATATGCAGACCCTACACAGGCCCACCAGATCGGGGCCTCTGACTGGCCCAGCCATGCATATACTCGGAAATGCAGATCCAGACTATTTAAGACCCCACTTTTTGACTGAAATGCCAAAAACATTTGCAATGCTCAAAATGCTAGCCCTAGTCTACCTGGCCGCTGTCTTGGCCCAGCCTGTTCTCATTGAATTCGACCGCGTGAGTCCCGTGCAGAAGCGCGACGCCGTCAACGTCGGCATTGCCAACGAGCAAGTCAGCTACGTCGCTTCCATTAACGTGGGCACGCCCGGCCAGCCCGTGCAAGTAACTATTGACACAGGCAGCTCGGACCTGTGGGTGCCGGATGAGCTCTTCAATGCTAAGAAGAGCTCGACGTTCAATGGCACCGAGACCCCGTTCTACACGAGTTACTTTGACGGCACGGAGGCCGACGGGACCTGGGCCAGCGACGATGTGTCCATCGGCGGCGCGCAGCTCCATGACGTGCGCCTCGGATACGCAACGTTTGCAAACACTAGCGCGTACCTCGGCATCGGCATGCCTGGCGGCGAGGCCCCGCTCCTGTTCCCCGAGCAGAACGGCAACGCGACTGCGCCGTACCGAAACGTGCCGTTCCAGTTCCGCGACCAGGGAATCATTCCCTCGGTCACGTACAGCCTCTGGCTGAACGGGCCCACGGCCTCGGGCGGGTCTCTGCTTTTCGGCGGAATCGACACGAGCAAGTTCGTCGGCAGCGAGCTCACGCTGCTCCCCATGTACAATTTTTATGGCACGCCGGTCCCGCAGGACTTCCGCGTCATTCTGTCGGCGCTCAGCCTCGACTCGGATCTGCTGGCCACGCTGAGCTACTCGGTAGCGCTCGACTCGGGCTCCACGGCCATTGCGCTGCCGTTCCCTATTGTCGCGGCTCTGGGCGGCGCGATCGAGTACGAGCTCGACGAGAGCTCGGGCCTCTTCTTCGGAGACTGCAGCAACGCAAACTACTTCAAGAACCTCGAGTTCAGCTTTTTGGGCGCGAACATCAGCGTGCCCCTCAACACGCTGGTCTCCTACGCGTATGCGGACCCGCAGGGCACGGTTGTGGCTACAAAAGATGGCAAGGACCAGTGCATGCTCGGCATCCAGCCCTCTGGAGGCCCCGCGGACGTGATTCTCGGCGACTTTGTGCTGCGCTACATGTATCTGACGTTCGACCTCGAGAACTACGAGGTCGGCATCGCTCAGGCAGACAACTCCGCGCAGTCCTCGAATATCCAGGAGATTAGCGGCCGCATTCCGGGCACTCCGGCGCCGGGCTACGCCGACAACGTTGTGCGGAAGGGCATCCAGACGTACAACGTCACGCACCGCGCGCCGGCGCCCGAGCCTTCCGAAGCCACGCCTCTGCCCAAGCGATGCTTCGCCTAGGCACGCACACTAGACGTTCCTGATTTACAAAATTTATATAGTGCTCTCCTACTTTGTTACGCCGTCGCCATGCTCACACCTGTTTGGAAGCTAACGGTCTCCCCGCTTAGGCTAGGTTAGGTTAGGGTGAGGAAGCCCAGGCGGCCCTGATAAGCGTTATCTCTGGCGCTCCGCATTTGACGTTTGGCATCTTCATCCCCGTTGATCCAGAGTGTTTGCAAGCATGACGCCCACCTCCGTAGCAAACCCGCTAGCGACGACGAAAGTGGACACCGAGAACGACGACATTCTGCCAATCGCCGAAACGATCCCGCAGTTCTCCACAAAGGCAGACGAGCGCAAATGGCTGCTCGAGCAGATGGCCGGCGCGTTCCGGCTGTTTGCGCGGCGCGGCTTCGGGATCGGTTCGGCCGGCCACATTTCCGTGCGCGATCCAGAGCACCCTGAGCAGTTCTGGCTGAACCCGCTCGGCCAGCATTTCGGCACGCTGAAGGCCAGCGACATGGTGCTTGTCGACCACGAGGGCAACGTGATTGGCGGCAGCGGCAAGCCCGTGAACAAGGCAGGCTTCCAGATCCACGGCGCCATCCACAAGGCGCGCCCGGACGTCGTGGCCGCGTGCCACACGCATTCCGTGTACGGCAAGACGTACTCGCAGTTCGGGCGCCCGCTCGAGATGCTCAGCCAGGACGCGTGCAACTTCTACAACGACCACGCCGTGTACTCGGACTTTGGCGGGATTGTGCTGTCGCAGGACGAGGGCGCGCACATTGCGAAGGCGCTGGGCTCGAAGCGCAGCCTCATTCTGCAGAACCACGGGCTCCTAACCGCCGGGTCGACGGTCGGCGAGGCCGCGGCGCTGTTCCTGCTCATGGAGCAGACGTGCCAGTGCCAGCTGCTCGCCGACGCCAGCAACTACCCGAAGAAGTACATCGCGGACGACGTCGCCGAGTTCACGTTCAAGGCTCTGGCGTACCCGGAGTCGCTGTGGTTCGAGTTCATGTGCGACCTGCAGTGGGAGGAGCATGTTGACCCGTCGTATAAAGACTGAATCTAGCGGCGCTAGCAATAAGTAACAGCACAGAACGTACGTATGATGCGTGTACACTGGCGAGCCGCGCGACGGCAGTTGCGGCGGCAGTTGCAACGGCAGTTGTGACGGCATTTATGACGGCAGTTGCGAGTGGGATTTGATTAAATACTGGGCTGCTTCTCAAAAGCATCATATTACTTTATACGGCTCGGCCTCCTTGCTGCGCACGCTGTGGTCGTCGCCGGTCCCTAAAATCTCGACCTCGCCGGCGGCAACCGACGACTGCGCCGACGCGAGCACCAGCTGCTCTTCCTGCTGCGCCTGCCGCTTGCGCGGCCGGTACTGCATGTAGATGGCGAGCAGCGTCAGTATGAGCCCGCACGAGGACAGGCACGCCGTGTACACCCATCCAATAAAGTACTCGGGCATGTCCGAGGCCTTCCATGTGAAGATCGGCACGAACGCGTTTGTGATGTACGCGATGTTGTTCGTGATGACGACGCTGAGGTTGCGCTTCTCGTTGTCGCCGCGCAGCAGCAGGTTCAGCCACGAGAAGATCATGGGCTGGCCCCACGCCGTGGGCACGCCCGTCAGGAAATACGCAAACCAGTGCGCGCCCTCGTTAACGTTCCACACCGCCAGAATCGCGCAGCCAATGATCTCGCAGATGAAGAACAGGGCCACAAGCGGGTACGTGGGCGCCTCGAGAAAGTCCACAATCCACGCAAACAGAATGGAAAACCCGATGCCGGCGCCGTTCACGGCCGTCGGGTACACGTTGTAGTTGACCTCCGAGTACCCCTTCGACTTGAGCCACGTCTGGAACGTCGGCTGGCTCGACACATTGCAGCTGTTGTTGTAGGCAAGGAAGATGAAGGGGAAGATGTAGATGTGATAGGTCGAGAACAGCTTCTTCACTGAGGCCCACGAGTACTCCTTCTTGGGCTGGGCGCCGATGCGCCGGCGCCGCTGCAGCGCGATCTCCTTGTCCTCCTTCGTGAAGTACCACGACGTCGTCGTCTCGGGCGTGTTCGGGTTGGCGAACATCGTGTACAGCGCCACCGGAAACGAGATAATGCCGTCGAACACAAATAGCCACTTGTAGGGCGTGAGCTTGTTGTGCTGCAGGCCCTTGATAATGGCCGCCTGCAGATAGCCCGTAACCATGCTTGCAGCGACGCCGGATTGGGCAAACAGCGTCGAGCGCTTAGCGATCTCGTCCGGCGCATACCAGCTGCCGATGAGGTACTCGACGCCCGGGAAGAAGCCGCTTTCCGTGAGCCCGACAAAGAAGCGCAGCGCGCACATCGAGCGGAACGTGTTGCATGTCAGCGTCAAAAACGTGAGGGCGCACCACACGAGCTCTAGGCCGCCCAAATAGTAACGCGCGCTCACGCGGTGCAGAATAAGGTTCGACGGGATCTGGCCAATGATGTAGCCGGCCGTCCACAGCGACTGCAGGTAGTTCAGGTCGCCTCCCTTCATGTGGAGATACTCCTGCATGCCGTTGATGTAGGCAGTGTTGATGTTGCCCTGGTTGAGCGTCTTGATGAAGTAGCCGAACATGATTGACGAGAGAAAAAACGTATCGAGCTTGAGCAAAAACCTGCGCTCCTTGGGCGGCTTGTCGGCAGAGTCCCAGACGACCTTAAGCAGCCTGTGCTTCCAGGTTTTCTGGCGAGCAAGCTCCTGCTCGTAGGCCGCGTCGTCGAGCGACGAGCCCCACGACGAGGTGCGCGTGCGTGTGTGCAGCGTGGTGCCGTCCTTAGACTGTTCTATGCTACTCATTTGGTTTACGCTATTACAATTGGCCGATTCACATCTGTCTTAAAACGGGCAATTAGAAATGATACAATCGCCATTGGGTCTCGCGAATATGGCCGTTCTAATCTCTGCCCTTACCCGCGCCTCATGTGGGCCGCATGTGGGCTGGGGACGATAATGCGCCACGGCCCGTTTCTACACGGTGCGCGGGCCAATTTCGCACAAATAAAAACGGACCCTGTATTAAAACGGCATTTGTGGTATAATGCGAGCAAATTGAGGCGCCCGCTACGGTTTTCACCGCAGTTTTGCATGGCCCCTACGAGGCGTCATCCCACATCGCACCATATCCTATGGCGTTTGTGTCAACTGATAACACGCACGATTTATCATCTCCCCACAATGCGAGATTCGGGGCCAGCGTCTATATAAGAGTAGCCTAAATGGGGGCAAGATAGCCGGTGTAACCCATTCGAATAGTATCACAATGGCTCCTCCTACTGCGACGACAGAAAGTTCCCCCTACGGCGTTGAGGTCGCCGCCGAGAAGGTCTCGAACCTGAAGCTCAGCGGCGAGCCCGACGCAAACACGCTCACCGTGAAGCTCCAGAAGCCGCACGCGCTGAACGTCGAGCCGCTTCTGCCGGACACAACCCGCGCGCGCTACGAGCGCCACAACGTCGACCTCTCGAAGGGGTACCCGGAGTGGCCCGGCAGCCCGCCCGTGTACCTGGACGAGGGCTACAAGATCCGCGGCGAGGAGTGGGAGCACATTGAGCGCGGCAAGGGCGCGGACCCCGAGAAGAAGGCGCTGTTTGGCGCGGCGAAGGAGGTGCGCGACCTGACGAAGTACATTGGCACGGAGATTGTTGGGCTGCAGCTGGCGGACCTGACGAACCAGCAGCGCGACGAGCTGGCGCTGCTCATTGCCGAGCGCACGGTGGTGTTTTTCCGCGACCAGGACCTGTCGCCGCAGAAGCAGCTCGAGCTGGGCGAGTACTTCGGCAAGGTCGAGGTGCACCCGAAGGTGCCGCACGTTCCCGGGCTGAACGGGACGACGGTCATCTGGCCGCAGCTGCACAACCTGTCGATTCCGAACGACTTCACGTTCAAGCACCCGGCCGGCACGGCGTTCTGGCACACGGATCTGACGCACGAGCTGCAGCCCGCCGCGATCACGCACCTGCACAACGACGCGATTCCCGCCGTCGGCGGCGACACGGTGTGGATCTCGGGCTACGGCGCGTACGACAAGCTGTCGCGCCCGCTGCAGCAGTTCCTCGACGGCAAGAAGGCGGTGTACCAGTCGGCGCACTCGTACCTCGACCGCGAGAACCCGCTTGCCGGGCCGAAGTACATTGAGCGCGAGCACTTCCTTGTGCGCACGCACCCTGCGACGGGCTGGAAGGCGCTGTTTGTGAACAAGAAGTACACGAAGCGCATTGTCGGCCTGGAGCCGAAGGAGTCGGACGCGATTCTGAAGCTGCTGTTCGACGTCTACGAGAGCAGCCTCGACCTGCAGGTGCGCTTCAACTGGAAGCCGACGAAGCCCGGGCTCGGCACCTCGGCGCTGTGGGACAACCGCATCTCGCAGCACTTTGCCGTGTGGGACTACGCGGACGCGAAGGTCGGCGAGGTTGCGCACACAGACAAGAAGGAGGACGTTGCGCATGCGCGCCACGGCACGCGCGTGACGTCGCTGGGCGAGAAGCCGTTCTTCGACCCGAGCTCGAAGTCGCAGCGCGAGGCCCTGAACCTGGCGAACCCCTAGGCTGTGCCCTACAACGAACACGGATGCAAGTACTCAGCTTAGCATATATGGAATTTAGTTTACTTTTTTTGTATTGCGTCGCAAGCTCCCGTTAAATCGGATCTGGCATGTGCACTAGCTCGTTACTTCGTCTACATTACGAATTGGTGTAGTCATGGGTCAGTTTCTGGATGGCGGCACGCGATTCGCCGTCTCTAGTCATGTCGATAGTCATAGTCATGCCTCGATCCATCAGGGTTCCCGCCAAGCTGGTCGTCCTGGCCCGGTACGCATTTGCGGCACGACTTTACGGTACGAATTTGTAGAGTTTCTAAGCTACTGCGGTTCATGTGTTGGGAATGCCTCTGTGCTAGTCTGGCCGTCCGTCACACCTCGCCTACGTCATCGTTACATCCGCCGTCCTGAGATCGCGTCATGAGCAGGTGACCGGAACAATCGACCTGTCGCGAGCATGCTTGGCACAACTACGCCGGCCCCGGCTGACCGCTTAAATAGTAAGACAGCATGAGGCCACGAGCTGCGCTTGCACGATCTGTATCGCGGGCCTAAATATGTATTGCGCGCCGCGAGCTTGCCCGCGGCTAAGGCTCGCCATTCGTCACCGCCTGATTGGCAGTGCCGCGGAACCCTAAGCGCCCGATCTCTAAGCACGTCGACGCTGCGCTAGCGCCGGCGGCATTAGGGGTAATTAGGGGGTGCAGGTATCAGCCCGTCCAGGCACACAGTCTGGATGCGCGTAGCGCTGCGGCGCGCGGCGCGGCCCCGATTGTGGGCGCTGGTGCTGCGCGCGGCGGGTGCCGCTTGCCCTGCGCGCGCTCGAGCCGAGCGGCGAGCGCCGGCAGCAACATGCTCGACAGCGCGGCCCTTGCCCGCGCCCTAGCCCGACCCGCCCTATCAACGGCGACCACCGCGGGTGGAACAGGCGTCCTAGCCCTGCGCGAACGGGCCCGCCTGGCGCTGCGGACAGTTTCCTTCCACACAACCACCCGCCGCAGCGAATTGCGCCGACCCGACCCGCAAGGACCCCGCCGAGCCACGAACCTGCGACCACTTGCGCCATGTATTTCCCCAGCACCCAGCAGCTGAGCGCGGGCCTCCGCGGCGCCGCGCCCAAGTACTGGATCCCGGCCGCCGACGACAAGCCCGCGCGCGCCACAATCAAGGTGCACTCGCCGGAGTACTTCGTGTACTGCACGATTGGCGGCGCGCTGGCCGCCGCGCCGACGCACTCGGCGATCACGCCGCTCGACCTCGTGAAGTGCCGGCTCCAGGTCCAGCCCAACCTGTACAAGGGCACGACGGACGGGCTGCGCACGATTCTGCGCAACGAGGGCTTCGGCGCCCTGTTCACGGGCCTCGGCGCCACGGCGATCGGCTACGCGCTGCAGGGCGGCGGCAACTACGGCCTGTACGAGTTCTTCAAGTACGAGTACGTCGAGCTCATTGGCGACAAGTACGCGTCGAAGTTCAAGACCGGAATCTACCTCGCCGCCGCCGCGACGGGCGAGTTCCTGTCGGACATTTTGCTGTGCCCCTGGGAGGCGATCAAGGTCAAGACGCAGACGGAGATTCCGCCGCTCAACCCGGGAATTGTCGGCGCGACGCGGCAGGCCATTGCGGAGGTCGGCGTGAGCGGCCTGTTCAAGGGCCTCGGCCCGCTCTGGGCGCGCCAGATCCCGTACACCATGGTCAAGTTCGCGACGTTCGAGGACACCGTCGCGCTCATCTACAAGTCGCTGCCGGGCACGAAGGAGTCGTACTCGAAGCTCACGCAGACGGGCGTCTCGTTCCTCGGCGGATACATTGCCGGCGTGTTCTGCGCCGTGGTGTCGAACCCGGCCGACGTCATGGTGTCGAAGATCAACTCGGAAAAGAAGGCCGGCGAGTCGCTCGGCTCGGCGCTCTCGCGCATCTACGGCCAGATCGGCTTCCGCGGCCTGTGGGCCGGCCTCGGCACGCGTATCATCATGATCGGCTCCATCACGGGCGTGCAGTGGCTCGTGTACGACGCGTTCAAGGCGTCCGTCGGCCTGCCCACGACGGGCGGCGAAGACGACGGCAGCAATTGAGTGCGAACCGCGCGCTGAGAACCGCGCACCACCTGTATATCTATGCTAGATATATGTCCGTAAGATAGACCTACTTCTCTGCTGGCGCGGCTCGGGCCAACCAAGTTCGTTGCTACGTACTTTATTAACATTTGACTACTAGTATTTGAGTCCCGCATTAATTTATTTTGGGATGCGCTGCATTTGTGCGTACTGCGTACGATTCGAGCGGCTCGTCTAAGGTAAGCGGTGTAGGGCTGCACCCCAACTTGGCGCACCGCTGAAAAAGTCGCACCGCCGTTATTGGGCGCACCGTAAAGCACCGCCGCGAAGCGCACCGTAAAGCGCGTGCTTGTCAACACATTCCGCAGAGATAACAAGAGAAACCACTTCTTTTTGGAGCGCCGCTGCTATTTCTGCCGCCGACTGCGTCTGCTCCGGGGTAAGGCGCGGGGGTAAGCGAGGGCCCCGACTCCGCTTATGCACTGATGGCATAAACCTAGTCCTGACGCGCGGCCAATCAAAGATCCGGCGCGGGGAGCGGTGTCGGAAAATTCGCCGCGCGCCGGCGCTGCCGCGCGCGCCGCCGCATCTCGCAGCACTGCATTTCCCCGCCGCGTGCCGCCGCGACGTCGGCCCGCCGTATCGTGGAAAGGTTCGCTCCCTTATCTTATCGGTGACACAACCGTTTGTCCCAACTCCACCTTTGTGCCAACTCTCCACCCTCCACTCCACACAATGCAGGTGCCCGTAGTAGACGTCTCGGGACTGTACTCCGAGGACCTTGGCGAGCGCAAGGCCGTGGCGGCCGAGATCGGCAAGGCCATCGACGGCATCGGGTTCCTCTACATCAAGGGCTACGACATCCCGAAGAGCACGATCGACGGCGTGAAGGCCGCGGCCGAGGAGTTTTTCAAGCTCAGCTACGACGAGAAAATGGAGGTCTTCATGGCCCGCTACAAGAGCGCGCGCGGGTTCGTGCCCGAGGGCGAGGAGGTGTTCGAGAGCGGCCGCGCCCCGGACCGCAAGGAGGCCATCGCGTTCGGCCGCGACCTCCCGCCGGACCACCCGTACGTGCAGCGCCAGCTCCCGTTCCACGGCGAGAACCCGGACGTGCCGGCGCTCCCCGAGTTCAAGAAGCGCGTCATGGCCTACTTCGACGGCGTCTACCGCCTCGCCCACAAGCTCGTGCACGCGTTCGCACTCATTCTCGGCCTCGACGAGACGGCGCTCGACCCGCTGTTCGAGGACCCGCTGGCCACGCTGCGCCTCCTCCACTACCCGTACTCGCCCGACGCCGAGGACGTGCCGGGCATCGGCGAGCACGAGGACTTCGAGTGCCTCACGCTGCTGCTCGTCGACGCGCCGGGCCTCGAGCTCAAGATCAGCGACACCGAGTGGCTCGACGTGCCGCCCGTCCCGGACACCATCATTCTGAACATCGGCGACATGTTCGAGATCCTCAGCAACGGCCGCCTCAAGCCGAAGCGCCACCGCGTGCGCGCCGTCAAGGAGGAGCGCTACTCCATTCCGTTCTTCTTCGGCGGAAACTACTTTACGGAAATGAAGCCGCTGCCCCAGCTCACAAAGCCCGGCGACAAGCCCGTCGAGGGCGACACCGCCGTCATGGGCGACCACGTCTGGTCCGCGTTCCTCCAGATCTACCGCCATCTCAGCGCGAAGGTCCGCGCGGGCGAGCTCGAGATCCCGAAGGGAACCAAGAAGTGGGGCGTCTTCGCCGAGGAGCCGGCGCAACCGGCCCAGACCGCGCAGCCATAGCGCGGACGTAGATAGCTAACGCACTTTCTTTATGTACATTTTCAACGACGCTCACGTTCTATTTATCCTTATATCTATCTCTTTCTCTCGCTATCGCTCTCTCGCTCTTTCCTCGCCAAGCTAAGTGAAATGAAGTCTAGACGAAAGCATACTAAAAAGGCATTAGATGTATAACTTTGTATACGCGTTAACGATCGTGGCTATTAAAAATCATAGTAATTTCATGAAAAATTCGTAACATACTGTCTCGCGACTCAGAACCCTGTCGGTGTCGGCATAGGCCCCGAAAGATACGGGCACCCCTTGGCATCACAGCCCTTCTTCGACACCTCCGTGGCCCACCACTTGTAGTGCTTCGTGCCACCGGTGTACACAACCGCAAAGTAAATGATAATAATCGCAATCGCAACACCACAGTCAAGTCCAACAGCCGTGACAAGATTGTACTTCTGCCACCACGCGGTGTATTTGCGGTGAATAATGAAGTTGAACACAAACCCGGCCGCGAACCATGTCGTGAAGTTGTAGCCCGTCTTGCTGGGAATCTCGACGGCGCCGCCAAAGAACAGCACGGGGTCGAACTTCGAAATCAGAGACTTCGGCTTCCACAAGTGCAGCAGGTACGTCACAATCGACACCGCGCCTCCCACAAGGAAGAACCACAGAACAAAAACGTAGCGTCCGCCAGGAGCAAACAGATGACTGCCAAACAGGCCCCAAATTCCGTGCGTGTTGAACGACGTCGCCTGCGATCGGCACACCATGTTGTTCTTGGCGTGCTCTGTGCAGATGTTGGAGTCAAGGTGGTTCAAAATGAATCCCGTCACGGCGGGCGATACGATCGCCGACCACACTGCCGCAAAGAACAGCACCGCCATGTAGATCTTCGGCTTAATTCGCAGATAATGGCCAACCTTAGCGCCCTGCGCCATGTGCATGCCGTGCTGCACAATTCCCAGTCCAAACGTGTAGAAGTAAAGCAGCTTCAGCGGCTGACCCTTGTACCAGTTTGCAGACACCATGTAGAAGAACGTGTCGACCGAGATCTTCGTGTTCGCACGCGCCTCCACAAGTGAGATCGGAATGTAGAGGCAGATGCCAATGACCCACGAAACAATGAACCCGCCAGCATCAAGGGGCGCGTTGTCCCAGCCCTCGGTGAACGCGAAACCCAGGCCCAGCGCAATCAAAAACGGCGCAATGTAGACCCACCACGGCCACGACGGGTGGTTCTCCATCATCCTCTTGAACTTTTCTGTTGTCTTGCTGCGGTTCCGCCACGGAGTAATCACCTCTTCCTTGAACATAAGAATGAAATGCACCATCAAAGCAGCAAATGCGCCCATCTGCAGCGCCAGGTTCATCAAGAAGGCAATCGGAAGCATAGGAGGCGAGTATTTCTTGTACTTCTCCATGTCCAGTCTCCAGTTCTTGTCGGCAACTTTCTGGAACTTGTAGGGCTTGCCGTCCACAGTGTACACCTTGTTCGTCATGATCGGCATGTGAGCCGTGTTCCAGTGGTTCATATAGTACAGTCCAGGCATAACCACATAAATCCAGAACACAAACGAGAAGAACATCGAACCTACGGCCCAGATGGGCGTCGTCAGCGGGTTGTTGATCGATGTGATTTGCGTCCAGTCAAACGTGAGCGGGAACAGACCGAGTCCGGTCTTGACACCAAACACCTGCGACAGCGCAGCGCTGTGAGGACGAATCCAGCTGATCCACGCACCGATCGTGGACAAGAACGGGAAGATCAAGTCCGGGAACCAGTACTCGAAGAACGAGCCGAAGAAGACAATAACAAAGAAAACCCAGCGAGACATCTTCCAGCCATTGGCAACCGGATTGTCCCGCGAGTGAAGCGTTTTGAAAAGGGCGACACGGCTGAGCTCGCCGGGCCACACACGGTCCTCAGGCACGACAAGAATGTCGCGGCAGAGCCCAATTAGAGCGAAAGACATAAGGTAGCAGGCCATGTTAAACAGAATCTGGCGCGGAATGCCCGTATGAACCTTGAAGAACTTGAAATCCTCGATAAGAATGTTGTTCACGAGTCCAGCACTCGTCACCACATTCGTGAAAATGTAGATGCACCCATGCTCTTTATAGTTGAATGGACCGGGATTTAGCTCTATCTTCATGCCCCAACCAAGCGGGATGCTCCACTTCGGCACAACCCAGTGCCAGAACTGACCCATAGGCCAACTCAGAACCAGGGCTACGAGTACAGAGATCTTGACGGTTGGGAATCGCATGTTGAAGAACGCATCTACACCGGCAATCACGGTGGCCCACACAACGGCAAGGACCCACATGCGCAAAGTAAACGTAGGCATGTCCTCGTCGTCGTTGCTACCGGGCAAGATAGCATCAATATCCTCCTCAGTGAACTTCGAGTACTTGACAATATCTTCCTCGGACGAGTCATCGGTGGTTACGGCACCATCCCCCAAGTAGTGATGGTTTTTTTCCTTGTCAGAACCCATGTCAAAGGAGTTTTCCTCCGATATAGAGGCAGGCGTATCTGCCTCTGCCTCAGGAGCCTCAGCCGTCTCGCTGAACATCTTCTTACTGAACCATCTCATTATAGAAGTTGATCAATAGGTCGGACCTAATCTCAAAAATTAGGACTATGTGGCTATCCTTATTTATACTCATGGCTGGGCGATGTACAGTCGCTGTGTACGGCGATTGAAGTTTTTCTCCACCCTTGCCCGTTGCGGCCGCCTAGCCAATTGAGAATGTAAATCTATCGAAAACCCTGCATCTGCGGCATAACTTCAAGCAGATGAAATTGTTAACTGCGATCGGCGGAGCGGATACGCTATGATTATCTATCTAGATCGGTGCCGGCACCGCCTAATGAGTAAGCTGCATGCGTCGCTAGGGTTCGATTGCAGCTCTGCAGGCGTCGTACCACACTACTCATGTAAAGTGCGTAAAAGCGCCCGGCACCAAATCAAGACGCTCTGAAGGATTCCTTCTCGTGTTTGCGCGCGCGTGTTTGCCATATATGTGCATGGGAACTGCCCCGCATGGCGTTGTCGCTACCATCCTAGAGTCGCAAATATAAGACCAAGTCTTATACTAGGTCCCAAAAGAACCGCGGCGGGCCCCACGTAATGTTACATAACGATTTTTTGGTTCCGCAACCCGAGTACTGTCGCGCCGACGCAGGTATCGCCGCCCTAGCCCTATGCAGTGAGTCCCTAAAGTGGCTGCTGCAATTTGGTACTTTGTACTTTATCTAAGAGCAGTCCAAATCCAAAGGTGCTCAAAGCCGCGGTCTGGCTCTGCTCGCTTGGGGCTTCACGGGTGGTTATCATCTTATCTGGTGCTCTGTGGATCACCGATGTTTCCCCGTGCGGGACCGGCGTCACACTTTCAGGTCTTAGGTAGCGCCGTTCGCAAAATCGTGGGGTTAGGGTGATGCACCAAAATAGTCCGTCGCGAGTAAGAAGAGATGGCAAACTGATGCCAGACACCTGAATTAAGTATTTTTGCTCTTATCGCTTACCGGATTCCAGCTTCTCGGACACACAGGTCTGTGCTAAGGCATGCCTTAAACCGCTCGGCCTTCGATATCGCCCACCCCTCATATGATCAGGTTAAGGGTTTATCGCTTGACCATTTCCTAAGTAAGGTCGAGGACAATGCGCATGGCTCATGTCGAGCTTAACACTTGTGGCGCCAGGGCCAAGGCTTCTCGACAGCAAGGCCTGCACCCACAAGCACTGCGGTAAGCAGACGGGAACAGGTATCCAATCGTACCAGTGCTCTCTGTCTTGGCCGACTTTTTGAATCACAACGTTACAGCGCCGTATGCTCCCCGCGTTCAAGTGCCGTAGCCGTAGGGTTATGGAAGCAATGAGCCCGCCCCGTCAAAGGAAATTAGCACAATTTTATATACATGCGGATCAATCCTTGGCTATCATGTTATGCAGAAACACGGCTTCTTGGAGAGCTTCTTCCTAGAATGTTTAGTTTTCGACTTTTACACAAACTAACGGCAATAGAGCTGCTGAAGATGGCACTTCATCACTAACCCCGTCTCGCTTTAAGTTGCCTATTGTGACTATGAAGCCGGCAACTGACTCTTGATCGTATGCCTCGGTCTGCCGTCACTGGTCCGTCACCGCCGCTCGATGAGATGTCCCGCCCGACGAGCAAAGGCCATGACTGGTTGCGTGAATATTGCTGGTTTAATATTTAGACTGTTTTGGTGCTAGTGAGCTGATGTGCATGTGCAAGTAAGTACTCATGTGTCTCGCACGACGTGTATGTGTAGTTACTGTATCGGAAAAACCGATGAAGTACTCAACCCTTCCGCCCCGAAAAACGGTGTAGATCTAGTTTTTGCTATACTCGCTGCTTCGTATCCTCTTAGTTCCCGTCACCTTCACTTCCTGCGCTTTTGCAGAGTCTCTTCACTGCTAGATCCAAGCCTAAAGGTATATTTACTTTTACCCCGCATTATCAAACGCCGATGAGGCTTGAACCAACACTTTCTCCCCAAATCCCTCAAGCACTGTCTAGTAAAGCTCACACGAATACTTTGGCATGAACTTCGATAAATATCTTCTTTTGCATGTGCAATAAATGATTGTCGCCCCTAGGCAGTGGCGAAGGGATAATCCTGCCCTAAGCTGGTCTTGAATCTCTGTGAGCGCGAAGTGGCACCCAGCACTGATTGTTCAACTCTCAAAATATACAGCATTGGTCACGAATCAGTTTGCAGCGAGATCCAGACGTGTACTGAGCTTCGCATTTTTGCTCGCGGTACAGTTTTTGAAGCATCTCCCATTTTCAGTGCAGTTTTACCTGTCTTGGTCGCAGAGGCAATCAAAGTCAACCAATATCGAGTGAATATGCATTCCGAATATAACTTTGGAGAGATGCGGCTACCAAATGCTCTTGCGAGGTTTCTTCAGACCAGGGATAAATTTGCCTAACATTGATCAGTTTGAAATGCGGGGGGGTACTACAATAAGACTGCAGCCCCTGGCCGTACTTGATGAGTATATAATACGTCTGTCTAAAAGTGAGCAGTTTACATTTTTGAATTCAAATGAAAGACTTTTTTTTGGTCCTCGTGTATATGCAGTTTCGCACGTTGGACTCGTATAAAAGTCAAGTAGACCCTCGTGAAGCACGAAGTTCGTGGTGACTTTCATGTGTGTCAGCGAAACGACGGTACATTTCGCCACCTGAATTAGGGATCATAAGAATACGGCGCGAATGCGGTGTGTAAAGCCGCCAAACACGTATTTAGCGCCAGCCGCTCGAGCGATAGTTTTGGAGCCATGCGTTCACTTGAACAGATGCCATTTCACAACCAAGTGACGACAAATATGTGTTAATATTTTATTTTTTGTACATCGCAACTAGCGCGTCGTACAAATTCCGCCGCCCCGCATGGCTGTGTGTAGGCCGAGCGTGATCGACGGTGCGGAGTAGGGGATACGATTGTTATTCTGCTTTTTCTCAATGGTCCATTGGGTGCGTGGAGGTACCCTCACCGTAGCGGTCTCGATTGGTGCGGCCCTATTGATGTGAGGATCTGCAGTCGAGACGCATTGCTTTATTTTTCGTTGGTGATCCGCATGCCCGACGCATTCGCTGACCAGTGACAGAAAAGTCCTCAAATTTACTAATACGACGTCATAATTCTTAGGTCTACACCGTCCTGCATTCGCTAGCACATGCCACGGCAGACAACTGGTGCGGAAAAAATCACTTATGGTATCAAATAGCATCGAACATCGAGCCCAATGTACTCATCAGAGGCCAGCCATCGTACGCAACGATCGTAATCACGCCCATACACACGGAAGACACTGCAGGGTACATATTTATTCCGTCATTAATATGTAAGATCCTCGGCCTCAATTGTCAGTGAATGGAATGGTCGAGACCGTGTGACACGTGACTCGAGTCTGGAACAGCCAATCAACTGGGAGCTATTAGAGCAGAAAGAGGAATGAACGAGTTCGAATTTGGACTTCAGTAGCAGTGTATATGTGTTAATGCGCACCTTTTCATTCGAGGCCCCATCAGCGGGCAGTGCGCCATCGAGTGGTGCGGCAAGCTTTTGATATGGCCAGTGTTTGATCTGCGAGTGTGCATCTGAGGCGAACAGACCGTAAGGGTTATGTGCATATGCATGCAGGGCGGCCGGGCAAAAAACGGTTTTGGAGAAACTCGAGTGGTACGATAGAGCGGATGTATAAATACGGGCGTTGCCCCAGGTGAGTTGAAACAACTGGCTTCGACTCAACATGGTACAAGTGCTCGAAGCCGCTAGCCTCGCCGCTTTTCTAAGCGGCGTTGTTGCATCTGGGTGCCCTTTTGCACATCTGGCTAACACCATACAGAAGCGGAATGTGACCGTGAACGAGACCGCTGCTCACCTTGCTGAGGAGGATGGTATTTTCGACAAGGTCCACATCAACTCGTCGTCGACGAATGGATTCCCCGGCGAGAGCTTGCCCTTCATGGGTGACCGCATCAACGGCCTTGACGGCACGGGCCCGACGCTCGAGGACTTCTACCCCCAGCGACTCCGGGTCGAGCTGCTCGACATGCCCTCGCCTCGCGCAAACCCGTACGGCGAGAAGTTCAACTACACGGAGGCGTTCAACAGCCTCAACTATACGCAGCTGAAGGAGGACCTGACGAATTGGATGACCGACTCGCAGAGCTGGTGGCCTGCGGACTACGGCAACTACGGTCCCCAGATGGTGCGCACTACGTGGCACGGCGCTGGTACCTACCGCATTGCCGACGGCCGCGGTGGTGCTGGGCATGCCCTGCAGCGGTTCCTGCCCATCAACAGCTGGGTTGACAACGGCAACACGGACAAGACGCGCCGCTTGCTGTGGCCCATCAAGCAGAAGTACGGTGACAACATCACCTGGTCTGATCTGCTTGTGCTTGCTGGCACGGTGGCCCTTGAGCAGATGGGAGTCCGGACCCAGGGCTTTGCTGCGGGTCGCACGGATGCCTGGGAGGCGGACACCGGCACGTTCTGGGGCAACGAGCTTGTGAAGCTTGGCCGCGAGGACCGCTGGAACGGATCGCCCATCAACGGAACGGGCAACCTGTCCAGCCCACTGGCGGACTCGGAGGCTCAGCTCATTTACGTGAACCCGGAGGGTCCCGGCGGTGTGCCCGACCCGATGGGCTCTGCTCGTGAGATTCGTATCACGTTCCGCCGCATGGCCATGGATGACGAGGAGACGGTTGCGCTTATTGCCGGCGGCCACACGTTCGGCAAGAGTCATGGCGCTGTTTCGCAGAAGTTCGTGGGCCCTCCCCCGGCCAACGCTTCGATCGAGTACCAGGGTCTTGGCTGGATCAACTCTGCTGGCACGGGCAATGGCAACTGGACGACGACGAACGGCTGCGAGGGCTCGTGGACTGAGCACCCGCTCGTGTGGAACAAGGAGTACCTGACGAACCTGATGGACCACGACTTCGTGGTCACGAAGAGCCCCGCGGGCTCGTTCCAGTGGAAGCCGAAGAACGTGACGGCGGATCTTTTGACGCCTGACGCGCACCTGCCGAACGTCAGCCACCCGATCATGATGTTCACGTCCGACATTGCGCTCAAGGTTGATCCTGCGTACAACAAGATTATGCGCAAGTTCCGCGACAGCCCCGAGGAGGTGTTCTTCGAGGCGTTCTCGCGCGCATGGTTCAAGCTCACGCACCGTGACATGGGTCCGAAGACGCGCTACATTGGTCCCGAGATTCCCAAGGAGGACTTCATCTGGCAGGACCCCGTTCCTGCGCGCAACCACACGCTTGTGAACGCGACGGACATCATCTGGCTGAAGAACCAGATCAGGAACAGCACGTCGGACCTCATTCCTTACGCTCGCGTGGCGTGGGCGTCTGCTTCGACGTTCCGCAACTCGGACATGCGTGGCGGTGTGAACGGCGGCCGCATCCGGCTTGCTCCGCAGAAGGACTGGGAGGTCAACCAGCCCGACGAGCTTGAGGCGGTTGTGTCGCGTCTCGAGGCGCTGCAGACGAAGTTCAACTCGAACCAGACTGGCAACAAGCGCATCTCGTTTGCCGACCTTGTTGTGCTTGCCGGGTCCACGGCAGTTGAGGCTGCCGCGCAGAAGTCCGGTGTGAACGCGACGGTGCCGTTCACGCCGGGCCGCATGGACACGACGCAGAACCAGACCGATGTCGAGACGTTTGAGTGGCTGCACCCTGTGATGGACGGCTTCCGCAACTTCGAGTCGGGCAACTACTCGATACCTGCCGAGTACTTCCTTATCGACCGCGCGCAGCTGCTGAGCCTGTCTGCGCCGCAGCTCACTGCCCTTGTTGGCGGCATGCGCTCAATGGGCATGAACTGGGACAACTCGACGCTTGGCGTGTTCACTGACCGCCCAGGAACGCTGTCGAACGACTTCTTCGTGAACCTGCTGAACATGTCGACGAGGTGGATTCCTCTCGACGACACGAAGACGCGCTTCGAGGGCGTTGACCGCGAGACTGGTGCGCACAAGTGGTACGCCAGCCGCACGGATCTCGTTTTCGGCCACGACGCGCAGCTGCGCGCTGTGAGCGAGGTGTACGGTTCCACCACAACGGGCCAGAAGCGTCTTGTCAAGGACTTCATTGCCGCGTGGAACTACGTCATGGAGCTCGACCGCTTTGATCTCCACGACTAGGCGTCGCTTCTGTTGTATATTTAACTTACTTATCATTGATATCACATTTAGTTACCATTAGTGTAATAAATCCTGCGGGTTCTTCTCCTACTAAGTGAATTGCTATGGCTAGTTTGGCGAAAACAGTGCTGCCGGTGGTGATGTGTTGTTCCATTGCACGGAACAACAACAAGCTGCCGGTTTTTTTTTGTTTACTGCATTCGCTGCAGAGACCCGCATGCGTCTGAGACATCTTTCACCTGCGTCAGCTGCTCCACCGCTTATGTCAAGGCGAAGGGTAGGGTACCGCGCGACATTTGTAAATAAACAGTTCACGAGCGTCCCGAAAGAAAATAAGACGAGCTGGCTCCATGGAAACGCAGAGCGCTCGGCAGGGCATGGTCCCCGCATTGGCCGAGCGGCCTGCGCCCAAGGTCTCGCTAGAAGACAAGGGGCTCGTGGCGAATCTCACGGACTGCCTCAGCTTCTCGCCGGCGTTCACGCTGACCGGGTTCGAGACCATGAACGACAAGGTTCTGCGCGAGATGAACGAGCGCGCAAAGCAGCAATTAGGCAACCGGCCGCTTCCGCAGCCGCGGCAAGCGCAGCCTCGCGCCAGGCGTGCTGTGCCCGCGCGCGCTGCTCAAGAGCCTGCGTCGAAGGAAAAGACAGAGCCCCGGGCCAACCTGGGGCTGAACCGAAGCTCACATGCACCTGCACCACCACCTGCCACTCTTCCAAACCCCCCGCCGCATCGGATCGGGTCGGTTGGTGCGCCGTTTACGGCGCGACGGCCCATGCCGGCTCCCCCCTCGCCGCCCAAGCGCTCGCCGGTCGGCCCAGAAAGCCCCTCGAAGCGGCTGCGTGCGCCGGGCGGTGTGCCGAGCGCTGCGCCGGCTTCGCCCACGTCGTCGCTGTCGCAGCTGAGCTTGAACGAGAAAGAGCGCCTGACGCAGGTATCTGCCGCGCGGCGGCAGACGCGGCGAGAAAACGCGTCGCCGCGCCGCCGGCTGCACAGAGCCGGTGAGCTTTCCGGGAGGGCGCCCGTGTCACTTAACGCGCGGCCGCTGCCGTCGCTGAAACTCGAGCAGCCGGCCATCGGCGGGCTCGGCGGGCGTGTGCGCGAGCCCGCGGGCAAGGCAGCGGACCCGCCCGCGCGGCTGCAGCGCAAACTTGGTGACCGTCCGAACGTCGCGCCCGCGCCGCAGCCCGGCCGCAGCGTGTCGCAGGGCCACGACGCAGGGAGGCCAGGAATCCCGCGGTCGACGTCTCTGCGCAGCGTGTCCAGTACGGCCACGAGCGGGGCACGCGCAGCGCCGGCACCGCCAGCCGCAGCACTAGCCACAGACTTCGATTCGCTACCTTCATATGCGCGGCCCACGAAGGCGGCGCTGCGGCGGTCACAGTCGACAGTGCCGCACCAGCAGAACGGGCTCTCGCAGCATCTGCGGCCCAGCAGCAGCACGCGCTCAGTCTCGCGTCTTCTTCACTAGCTTATTTATACCTCTTCCATGTACGACCGTAATACCGCTTCTAATGCTTGGTCGGCCTTTGTGGCCGTTTTGCGCAGTATCCTTGATACTACACCTGGGGACTGCACACAGAGATGCAAGAAGAACGATGGCGGAGCCCTTTCGGACAAACAGTCTCGAATGGGTTCGAAGTTATTGCGCGGAGATCGGACGATTCCAAAGTGATTTCGGAGTACGCAACATAATTAGCGCGCATAGTGCCACAGTGTACTGCGGCACCTTAAATGCTAACAAACAGCAAAACCGAGCGTAGAACAATTCAGGTCAAGCCAATCGTTACATAAAATATACCGGCAATAAGCCATGGCCCATGAGTCGAGACAAGTTCGCCGCGTACTCTTATCTGGAGCCGGCTTCTGTGACAGCGTATTGCCGTGTTAGGTCTCACGCAGGCCCATCATTTCTCCTGTAATTTCTCCTGCTGCAGTCTTAGACTGATGAACAGAGTCGCGTTGACGACTTTGTTTCTGGCTCTGTAGTGCAAATGCGAGTGCGGCCCAAGTGCATGCCATTAGGCACCGCCAACTGGCCACGACTTAATTGAATGCGTGAGTCGCCTTGAAGATAGAACCCGCTGGATGCATGCGAGAACGCAGGGACAAAGTTCTGAAAACGTGGACGAAACCTAGCTCCGTGTCCCACACGCGTGTTTACATTTCACAGGAGGGCGCGAGGTTATGCAGACGTTATCGCCCGTGAATATTATCTTGGTCACGGGGCCGAGCGGCTGCTGCATATCAAGTCAGGAAGGCATGCGGCGCGACTCGATACGGGCAGAGCCGGGGAGCAGCGCGGGATGAGAGCTGCGGCGTGGGTTCGCGCGCAGGCAAAATGCGGCGCGAAAAATGCGCGAACATGGCGGCCAAAAGCAGGGCTCTGGTTTGAGACCGTGCGGCACGCGCAGAGCGGTTCGTTCGGCGGTTTGCTCGCTCGGGCCGCACGATCGGGACGACCGCCGGCGCGAGAAGACCAGGACGTCGGGGGGCATCACGCCCTAGCACGGGATCCCTAACCGCAACTAATTTTTCAGGGCTCTGGGTTCTCCTTGGGACGCGAACACCCAATCATATCTCTGACCCTGAATGCTTATAAAAGCAGGTATGTCCCGCGAACTTAAATCTTTTCCCATCCGTATCTCATTGTACCACAACCATGTCTAGCGCGGACAAGTCGCAATCCAACTTCCTCATCGACTTCATGATGGCCGGCGTTTCGGCCGCCGTCTCCAAGACGGCGGCTGCGCCCATCGAGCGTGTCAAGCTGCTCATCCAGTCCCAGGACGAGATGCTGAAGCAGGGCCGCCTCACGCGCCCCTACAACGGCATTATTGACTGCTTCCGCCGCACCGTCGCCGACGAGGGTGTTGTCTCGCTGTGGCGTGGTAACACGGCCAACGTTCTGCGTTACTTCCCCACGCAGGCGCTGAACTTCGCCTTCAAGGACAAGTTCAAGGCCATGTTCAAGCCCGCCAAGACGGACTCGTACGCCGTGCAGTTCAGCAAGAACATTGCTTCGGGTGCCGCTGCTGGCTCCACGTCGCTGCTCTTCGTCTACTCGCTTGACTTCGTCCGTACGAAGCTTGCTGCTGACGCCAAGTCCGCGAAGACCGGCGGTGAGCGCCAGTACACTGGTATGGTCGACGTCTACCGCCAGACGATCGCCAAGGACGGTGTTCTCGGTCTGTACCGTGGCTTCGGCCCCTCGGTTGTCGGCATTGCCGTTTACCGTGGTTTCTACTTCGGTCTGTACGACTCGCTCAAGCCGCTTGTCCTGGTTGGCCCCCTGCGCGACTCGTTCATTGCCTCGTTCTTCCTCGGCTGGTGCGTCACCACGGCGTCCGGCATTGCCTCGTACCCGCTTGATACTGTCCGTCGCCGGATGATGGTTGCTGGCTCGCCCTACAAGTCCTCGCTGCAGGCGTTCGGCTCCATCATCAAGACGGAGGGCGTTACGTCGCTGTTCAAGGGTGCCGGTGCCAACATCCTGCGTGGTGTTGCCGCTGCCGGTGTGCTTGCCCTGTACGACAAGATGCAGGTCATCCTCCTTGGCAAGAAGTGGTAAGCTTTCTAGCCTAATTTTTTAGACTTCGTAGACCAAAAACAGTTGCAAATAGTCTTTCGTAATCGCATGAATCCTGCCTTCGTTTGGTTTAACGGCGAAAAGGTAAGAAAAAAGGCGCGATAGATAGATAGGAGCGAGGCGGGCTGATAAGCAGGCTAGTTTATGCGCTAATCGGGCAGACACTCGCCTGACAAGCCGCCCAGTGTAGTTCAGCGCGCGCTCGAGCATCATGCTCAACAGCCGTTTTCTATTTTATGTGTGCCTCGGCCGCCTCTGGCACCACCACCACCGCCTGGCCGTTTGGAGGATAATTAGGCGGCACCCACACCGCGATAGCGCCCTAACCCCACGACCCTCCACCGATGACAGAATTGTGCGCTTTTTGGCCACAGGCACTAACGCGGGGCACCTGGACTCAGGCGAAAAGGTCGCGGGCGGGGCTTTGGCTGCGGACTGAGAGGCAAGCTGAGCTGCAATGAGTTACCCCGCGCACTTCTCGCCGATCTCTGAGACGAAGGGCGCCGTGAAGCGGCGGCGCGCGGCCCTCGCCTGCACGAGCTGCCGGCGGCGAAAGATCCGCTGCGACGCCGCGCAGCCCGCGTGCGGCCACTGCATGAAGACCGGGCTCGAGTGCGTGTACGACGACTCGAAGCGGCGGCGCGCGCACCACGCGAGCGACGCCGACGCGCACAGCCCCGGCGTGAACCTCGACAGCCGGCTGCAGCGCGTCGAGTCGATGCTGACGGCGCTCATGGAGAAGCAGGGCGTGTACCTGAAGGACGAGGCCGAGACGACGGAGCGCTCGAGCGACTCGAGCGTCGACTCCGACAGCGACAGCGACGACGGCGCCAGCGACGACGGTGGCAAACCGGACGCGCCGGCGGCCGGCGGCTCGAAGACGGATCTGTTCAACCTTGCCGAGCGCCGCGGCGCGTCGCATGCCGAGGACAAGGAGTCGGCCGACCTGGCGCCGGCCAGCGCCATCTACTCGCACGGCGTCGCGACGGCCGTGCTGACGCCGACGTGCATGCGCTGGCTGTGCACGCGCGTCGGCAACCCCGAGCTCGGCAAGGAGGCCGAGGCGCTGCTGTCGTGGCTGTGGCGCCAGAAGGCCGTGTGCGAGTGGCCGATCCGCGTGCAGCATGTGCCCGAGCTCGACATTGGGCTTGTGCGCTACTGCGTCGACCAGTACCGGCAGTGCAAGGCGATGCCGCTGAAGATGCTGCTCACGAACGAGGACGTTGACGCGGCGATTGTTGCCTGCAACGGCAGCCTCGAGCTCGACCGCGTGAACCTCGACTCGCCCTACGCGCTTGTGTTCTCGACCATCGTCATGCTCATCACGAACGACGTGCGCATCCACAAGGAGCTGGGGCCGTACTCGGTCGCGCAGGCCACCGAGCAGAACCGCCTTGCGTTTCTGCACGGCACGCGCATCGTGTCAAACCTGTTCATGTCGCATACGACGTTCCTGCTGCTGCGCCTGCTCGTCACCTTCATCTACATGATGTCGTACCGCGCCATGCTGTCGCAGCTGCGCAGCCTCGGCAGCCTCGCCCTCACCATGGCGTGCACGCTGGGCCTGCAGCGCGAGGAGGCGAACCGGCACCTGTCGCCAGAGGCTCTGCGGCGCCGCAAAATGCTGTGGGCGGCCACGCAGAACATCGACATCATGCTCTCCCTGTTCCTGTTCCAGCAGCCCATGATCTCGCCGTCCACGTCCATGGTCATGACGCAGACCGAGTGGGACATCGAGGGCGACGAGTCGTGGCCGCTGCAGCAACACGAGTACCTCAGCCGCCTGTACATGCGCGCGTACCAGAAGGTGTTTTCCATCGAAGCTCGCAAGACCAGCACGCACCGCCTGCTGCGCTACATCCTGAAGTACGACAGCAAGCTCACGCAGTGGAAGAATGGCCTGCCCGAGAACGTGCGCGACCCGCTGGCCGTGGCCGACGAGGTCGCCCGCTTTTACAGCCGGCCCCAGGACAAGGACGGCCGCCGGCTCGAGCCGCACGAGCTCCTCGACGAGACGTTTCTGCCCGTGAACATGATGTTCACCCATCTCTACTACTACCACGTCCTCATTTTGCTGCATTCGATCCCGGCGTTCACGCCGTCGAGCATCGACGCGTACCGCAGGAAGGTCGGCAGCCTGCCGGACCGGCTCCAGAACTCGCTCGAGGTCATTTCTGACAGCGCGCGCATGCTGTTTGCCCTGCTCACGCACGGCCGCGGCATCATCACCGAGGCGCTCTCCATGTATCTCGCGTCGAATGCGTTCTGCGTGCTGTTTCTGAAGCAGATCCGCCAGCCGCGGCACCACTCGAACTCCTCGGACGTGCTGCTGTTCTACCGGTTCATCGCGCAATTCCGCAAGCAGACTGCCGAGCCGAACTCGACGATGGCCGGGGACATCTCGCGCAGCGTCGTCAGCGCATGGATCATTCTCACGAACGCCGTCACCGAGCTGAACCGCAAGTACCAGCCGGCGCTGCCGCGCTCCGTGCAGGAGGAGATCCGGATCGCCGAGGAGGAGGCGCTCGACGGCTTCGAGTCGCCGTTCCCGAGCGAGATGCTGCACCGGCACATTTACAAGCAGCCGTCGAACTCGCCGAGCGGCGTCGTGCCACCACACGCTAATGGCATGGCGCAGCATGCGCACTCGCCCGCGGTGCCGAGCCAGCTTGTGAACTTCTTCACGAGCGAGATGCGGCCTCCGCAGCCCGTGCAGCCCTTGCAGTCGCCGCAGTCCGCATCGGCACAATCCGAGGCAGCGGCACAAGGACAAGGACAGGCACAAGCGCAGCCAGTACAGCCAGAGCCGCAAGCGCAGCCAGAGCCTCCAGTGCAGCCTCCAGTGCAGCCTCCAGTGCAACCGTCAGTACAGCCCCCCGTACAGCCCCAGAATCACATGGCGCCTGCGCCGACGCCGGCAACAGCCCATCTTGCCTACCCTCCCTTGGCGCAGCTGCCGCTGCCTACACCACAGCACACGCCGCCGCAGGCGCCGCAGACCCAGGGCATGTCGGCCATGCCTTCCGCGGGGCCGCCTGTTCTGGCGCCGCTGCACCACCCCGGCGAACCGGGCGCGTCTGTATCCAGCGTAACGCCCGGGGCCCCGAAGGCGGCGTCAAACGAGCTGAGCGCAAGCATGAGCCCCGTGAGCGCTGCTCTGGCGCCGGCCGACGCGGGCTGGGGCGCGCCCGTGCACTCGCTTTTCCCGGCGCCAATGGACGGCACGTACTCGTCGCCGAATGACGAGAACTCGCTGTGGGATGCGTTCAATGGCGTGCGGGACCGGCAGAGCAACGTCTACGAGCAGGCGATGCAGTCGGTCCCGATCGAGGTGCCAGCGGGGAACGACGTCACTGACGAGTGTATCATAGCATGACCGCGGTTGCCCCGGATCCTGGACACTTTTAGTACATAGAATTTACGATATATGACGATATTTAACTAGCGATTGTGCTGCGCGGTGCCGGCTGCTGCGCCATGCCTACGGCCGCGCGACGCGGGCTGGCGCCGGTGCCGCATTTGTTCTTCGGCTGGCGCTCCCTCGCCCATCGGTTGATATGGCGCTGGGCTGGGGTTCGCATCTTTGACACCGATCTGCCCGATTCGGCAAGATGGGCACTCGAGCGCGCCTGTGCGGGCTGTTTGCCGCGCTCCTCGCGCCCGGCGCCGCCGCAAGGGACCCCTGGATCGTGCAGGAGTTCACCGTCCTTGAGAACGGCACGTACATCTTCAACCTGCCCGTAGGCACGCCGCCGCAGCAGGTGTCCGTCGACCTCGACTACGGCTCGGCCGACCTGCGCATCCACGGCGGGCCGAACCCGTGCGCTTCCGGATGCGACCCCAACGGGCTCTACCTGACGTTCGACAACAACCAGTCGTCGACGTTTGTGTCGAACCAGAGCTTCGCCATGGGCGTCCGTGCCTCGGACGGCAGCTCTGTCGCGCAGGAGTGGGCCGCCGACGACGTGCAGCTCGCCGGCGTGAACGTCACGGACGCCGTCATTGCGCTCGGCCTGCCTGTGCGCAAGACGGCGCTCACGTCGGCCCCGGATGCCGTCGAGATGCGCAACCTGTTTGGCCTTGGCCCGCGCGGCCTCGAGGCGTGCGTCATCACGACGACGACCGACGGCGGCCTGTACCCGACGTACGACACGATCGTGCACCGGCTCAAAAACAACAACGTCACGCGCTCCGCCTCGTTCTCGGTGTGGGTCGACCCCGAGTCGCACGCGAGCGGCAAGCTGCTGTTCGGCGCCGTCGACGCGAGCCTGTACACGGGCACGCCCGAGTCGGCGCCGATTGTGAACTACCCGAACTTCTTCGACGAGATCGAGGAGCCGATGTACCTCGGCGTGCCGCTGAACGGGCTGTATCTGCAGCTCAACGGCGGCGACATCGGCGTCGGTAGCGGGGGCTTCAACGGGCCGCTGCTGTACTCGCAGACGGTCGCGATTCTGAACTCGCGGCAGAACCTGACGATGCCGCAGTCGTGGCTCTCGTCGCTGGGCACGGCGCTGGGCGCCGTGTGGTCGGCCCGGCTTGCGCGCTACTTCGTGCGCTGCGACCTCTCCGGCTCCATCGGCCTCGAGATCGCGACGTTCGTGCTGCGCGCGCCGCTGGAGGACTTCATCCAACCCAGCGCGGGCGTCGTCGACGCCACGGGCCAGCCCGTGTGCATCCTGCAGATTGGGCTCGCCAACGAGGTCTACCTCTCGAACAAGTTCCTGCAGAACTACTACGTAATTGTCGACTACGACGCGACGGAGATCTCGTTCGCGACGCCGGCCGCGCCCACAAACGCGCCGCGCGTGCACCCGGCGTCGGCAACAACAACGTTTGCGGGCGAGCACACGATGGCGTCCTACTTCGACTCCGACATCGTGACGCTGTGGCTCACGGAGACGATGCCGGATCTGGTTGTGCCGACGTCGGTGAGCGATGCGTACGTGCTCGGCGGCGAGCCCCAGCCGACGCGCATCACTGGATCGGTACAGATCAACTCGAAGCTGCTACCGAAGGCCACGGATGCGTCGAACCGCGCGGCGGGTCCAGGCGCAGCGCCGGCCGCTGTGCCGGCCGTGATCGGCGGCGCGCTCGCGGGGCTCATGGCGGTCGTATAGCGCGCCCTGGCTCATGTGCTGCTTTGTTTGACTTGAGTTCTGCGGAACGTACACGCACTAACCACCAAAAGCCTTACTTGGCGAGTCTTAGGCGCCAGCGCCGCGCGCGCTGATCTGTTCATTGTGCTAATTGCGGCGCTGGCGTAGCACAATTGCGGACAGCGTGCGAAAACCCCAGTCATACATCGCATGCGCCGTATTCCGCATGCGGCTGCTTTGTTAGCGACGCCTTTACCTTGTAGCCACTTATCTGCCGCAGCTTGTTGCCCCTCCTCTCGGAGCTTTTACGTGGAGAACCGCTTTTACGTGGAGCACCACTTTTGTATGTGAAGCACTCTGCTGAATGTGAAGCATTGTATTTAATATGAGGCATCGCTTGATGAGCATCGCTTTGTATGTGAATATTGCTCTGCTGTACGTGAAGCACCCCTCTGCTGTATGGACCATCATTCCAGTGCGTATGGATCATCGCTTCAGTGTATAGAGCACCGCTGCTGTATGGAGCACTTCAGTGTATGGAGCATTGCTCTTTATGTGTGACGTATTTAGGACATGATTATTTATCTTAGCTTGCAATATTTGTCGCGGCACTTCAAAACGAAGGAGCAGCTTAAGACCTGAAACTCTGCCGCGCATTACATGTCGTTACCTACAGACCGTGCCGAGCCTGCTAGCCGCTCGCGCACGCGTTACATGGCCTCCTAAAGCGCGTTTCTAGTGCTAACAATGACTTGTGTAGCGCCACGAAGGGCTGCTAAAGGGAGACAGCAGCGCTCTGCTTGCGGCTAGCTACACGGCGGCAGCTTTGCTACACGGCAGCCGGCCGGCAAGGTAAAGGCGCGCTCCGCGCGGAGGGGACTGGGCGCAAGGTTCAATTTCCGCTGCGTGGCCCCGCGGCCAGGCCCATGCGCAGTTCAATCAGCAGGGCCCCGCCCGCTTACTCGTCCTTTAATGGCGCGTCGGCCGCAGGCGCTGCGCTGGGCGCAGCCGCGCCGGCGTCGACGTCGGTGGCCTGCGTCGCCTGCGAGGCCTGGGCCACCTGGGCCGCCTCGGCCGCGTCGCTGGCGGCGGCCTCGCCGGAGTCATTAGACACGTTCGCCTCGTTCTGCCAGAACGTGAGGTTGTCGCGCAGCAGCTTCATGATGAGCTTCGAGTCGTGGTAGAGCTCGTCCGGCAGCGTGTCGAGCTCGGGGATCGCGTCGTCAAACGCCTGCTTCGCGAGCAGGCACGCGCGGTTCGCCGAGTTCAGCACCTCGTAGTAGAACACGCTGAAGTTGAGGGCCAGGCCGAGGCGCAGCGGGTGCGTGGGCGACAGCGAGTCGCGTGCAATGTCCGTGGCCTCGCGGTACGCGTCGTAGGCGCTGCTTGCGTTGCTCTTCTTCTGCTCGCCCTCGGTGAACTCGGCAATGTAGCGGTAGTAGTCGCCGGCCATCTTGTGGTAGAACACCTTGACCTCGACGTCCTTGGCGTTGGGAATGAGCTGCGTGGACAGCAGCGACAGCACCTCGTGGCAAATTGAGGCAAGCTCGTCCTCGACTTGCCGCTTCAGCGGCTCGACGATTGTGATGTTGTGCGCCACGGTCGCCGCGTCGTCGCCGTCGGCCTTGTCGCGCAGGTCGTTCAGCAGCGTCATCACGAGCCGCCACGACGCCCGGCGCGTGCCAATCACGTTTTTGTAGGCGACGCTGAGCAGGTTGCGCTCCTCCAGCGTGAGGTCCGGCGCATCCGCCACCACCGCGCGCATGTACGCAGCCATCTCGTCGTATCGCTCCGCGTGCTCGGCTAGCCGCGCCAGAAAGCCATTCTTCTCTCGCTCCGTGAATCCAGACGCCGCGGTTCCGCTCATCTTCGTCGGCTGTTCGTGCTGTGTTTGTGAACCTCACCCAAGTCGTTTGGATCCCAAGGTTTACGTAGGGTATGGCGCGCTCACGTGTCGCAGCCTAACCCGAGCGGCCAGCCACCACCACCACTTCATGCAGCGCCATCGCAGCGCCATCGCATCGCGGGTTGCGTGTGTCAGCAGCCGCTGTTGCCGCGTTTCGAGTCCTGCCGGCCGCAACTAGGGGCACGGGGCGTATCCCGGAGCACACGGTACCGCGGAGCCGACGGTATCAAGGAGAAGGCAGTATCACGGCGCGGCGCGAACCCACAATCTACGCCTGGCCCAGCGCCAATTCGCGTCCCTCATCCTCAGCAGCTAATCCACAGCTATCTGGGGTCGGGGCCTTTGCGTGACGCCCCCGCAAGCATGGCAGTCAAGAGCCTTTTCATTCTGAACAAGGCCGGCGGCCTCGTCTACCACCGCGACTTCGGCGAGGGCCTGCGCCGCCAGGACTCGAACGACTACCTCGTCATTGCCGGAACCTTCCACTCCGTGCACGCGCTGACTTCGCGCATCGCGCCGACGGCAGCGAAGTCGTCCGGCCTGCAGAAACTCGAGCTCTCAACGTGCACGCTGCACTGCTTCCAGACGCTGACGGGCCTCAAGTTTCTCGTCGTGACCGACCGCGGCGACGCAACCGCCCAAACCGTCACGCAGCAGCTCTACGAAACGTACACGGGCTACGTCATGAAGAACCCGTTCTACACGCTGGACATGCCGATCCGGTGCGCCAAGTTCGACCGGCAGCTCGAGGCGCTTCTCGGCACGTCCGCTTAACGCTCCGTTTAACCCTCCGCATAGCATAACCGTGAAGCTCCGGCAGTTGCATTAAGCGCAACATTGACTTCGTCGGACTGATCGGCTCCATTGGCCCCCATGGACTGGTTTGCCTCTAGTCTCCAGCGGCGCGCATTCAGTTAAAAAGTTCACTGCATTGGCAAGCGGTCTGCGCATCGGCCGCGCTCCATTAACTCATATTAGTGCTCTTCATGCTAGTGCTCTTTATATTCTCTTTATGCTAGTCTAGTTGAGTGCTCTAAGTGTTATAATGCTTAATAGATCCATTTTGATTGCATGGCTCAGTACTTCTTTCTCCCCATCGGCGCAACTGTCGCGTCGCGCTGCTGCAGAATGTACCGCCGCACCAGGTACGGCAGCATCTGCGTCATCTGGTACCGGATCACGTCGCGGTTCGAGTGCTCGAACACGGCGTCCAGCTCCTCAAGCGACAGCTGCTTGGTTTCGGGCACCGTGGCAAACACAATAAGAAACATAAGGAGGTTCGTACCGGCGTAGAAGCCGAACACGCCCGTTGTGGTGAACGCCTGGCGCATTCTGAAGAACGTGATGCTCAGCAGCGCGTTCAGCCCGTTGTTCACAAACGCCGCCAGCGCCACGCTCAGCTCGCGGTGCGTCTGCGACGCCGACTCGGCCGAGTACAGAAACGCGATCGGCCCGAGCCCGGTCGAGTAGAACGCCGTGAATAAATAGATGAACAGCGACACGAGCCCCAGCTCCAGCGTCGGCTGCCGCTTGATCAGGAAGCAGAGCCCGGCCGCAAGCAGCGCCCAGCACAGCTGCGGCAGCGTGAACAGCATCAGCGTGCGCCGGCCCAGCTTGTCGATGGCGAGAATGGCCGGAAACGTGAACAGAAAGTTGCACAGGCCGAACCCCCAGCTGCCCCACAGCGCCGACATGCGCGGGCCCGCGTTCGAGTCCTGGCCCACAAGCGCCGTCGACTTCGGACCGCCGGAGCCCCACTGCTGCGTGAGCTCCGTGAAGATTGTGGAGCTGAACAGGCACACAATGTTGATGCCCGACAGGACCTGCGTTGTGTGGGCGACGCACGACGCGAGCGTTGCCTGCCGCACGCGGTTCTTGTAGAACAGCTCGGCGAACCGCTTCACGTTCCGTGCGCCGCCAATCGCCAGCTGCTCCTCGTGGATCTGTAGATGCAGCAGGTACAGGTCGCGCGCTGCCAGTAGGTCATTGCGCCGCAGCCGCCGCAGCGATTCGTACGCCTCCTTGACTTTTCCCCACTTGAGGTACCACCGCGCCGACTCCGGACACATAAACAGCAGCAGAACGAGCACGGGCACGGGCAGCAGCGGCGACGCCAGCATGAAGCGCCAGTTGTGGTGCACGCGCTCGAGCACCAGGTTCGCCGACGAGCCCAGGAAAATGCCGAACGCCGTGAACAGCTGGAAGTTGATGGTCATGGCGCCGCGGATTTGCGGCGGCGCGGCCTCGGCCGCGAACACGGGCGCCGTGACCTCGAGAAACCCGATCCCGAGGCCCAGCAGCAGCCGGCAGATGAACAGCTGGACCCATGTTTGCGTAAACGCGGAGCCGAGCGGCGCGCCGAGCAAGAAGACGGCGGCGACGCCGAGCGTGCCACGGCGGCCAAGGTAATGGTTCAGCGGGTCGCTGAACCACACGGAACAGCCCGCCGCGCCGAGAAACGGCCCGCTGCTCACGACGCCGGTGATCCAGTTGTAGTACGCCTGGTGCGGTCCGGCCGCATCCGGGTCGATGGACATGTCGCGCGGGTAGTGCAGCGTCGCGCCGCTCAAGACGCCCTGGTCCCAGCCCAGCGTGATGGCCCCGAAGCTTGCCGCGGCGATGGTGAGCAGCAGCGGGCCGGTGATTTGCCGCCACGTGTGAAGCTCTGTCTTTCTGAGCACGGCGACGTCCTGCGGCGTGAGCTCGTGCTCGAGCGCGCGCCAGTGCGGGCCGGCCTGCGCGAGCATGGCGCCGCGCTCGATGGTGTCGAGGCCGCCGAGCATGTCGTACTGCGCGGCGAAGTCGCGGACGCGGGCCCTGAGCTCGTTGCGCGTGAGGCCGGCCAGCGGGTTCGAGATTGTCGGGTGCACGGAGTCGGAGTCGCCTGCGCTCGACGCGCTCGACGCGCTGCGGCCAATACTGACCTTCACGTCCTTGGTCAGGTCCTCGCTGCTTATGGACGTGTTATGCAGCGGCGATGGCGCTGGCACGGTGGTCATTGGCGTGATCGGCATCTCGGCCCAGTCCCGGCGGAAGTGCCCTAGGCGGCGCACTTATAAGTGATGGCGGTCGTAGATTTTGCGCTATCAAGATTTAGCCTGAAAGTGTATGCAAGGGCGGGCCGCTAGCGTCTGGCACGCGTGCTCTAAGCGAGGCCGGCTACACGCCCTGGCTTCCAAATCAAACTCTAAATTGGAGCAACCAAGTGGAACAAAGCGACGGAACAAAGCTACAACGTAGATAACCTAAATCTTACAGAGAGCGATTCGACGAGCTTGGCCAGCACCCTAGCGCTTATCTCTATAGCATCTTTGACAGATGGGCCTAAACTTTAGGCCGCACGCGCATGAGGGTGGGCTGCTTTCTTTTTCGTGGCACGAGAACAGGAACCTTAAAAAAAATAAGCGGGGCCGTCTAGAAGCACAGGTAGAGAGGCGCATGCATGGAATGTGGAGGGTGGAGGGTGAAAAAGAGGCGCACACCTAGAGGTACAACAAGAGGCCGAGGATGCTTGCGATGGCGGAGCCAAACACGGACTGGCGCGCGGGCAGCGGGGCGTTGTTTTTGCGGGCCGTCTGCAGGGCGCCGCTGGTCGTCTGCAGGGACTGCGACGAGAGGCCCGTGAACGTGGCGGTCTGCGAGAACAGCGTTGTGGTGAAGGTGCCGAAGCTGCCGCTCTGGCCGCCGAAGCCGGCGGCGCTGCCCGAGGGCGCGGCCGCGGCGCCGGCGGAGCCGGCCGGGTTCGAGAAGAACGTGGCGCGCGACGTGACGATGCTGTTCTGGAACTGCGTGGACGAGTAGCTCGGGGCCTGCGTGGCGCTGGGAATGCCGGACGTGATGGCCTCGACGTTGGACGACGAGACGTTGTAGGCCGGCTTGGCCAGGGCGATCTGGTTGTTGTCGAGGTCGTACACGACGTACGCGGAGCGCAGGAAGGTGTCGCCGAGGATGAGGGAGTCGCCGCCGTCCATGATGCCGAGGGCGCAGGTGTTGGGCACGCCTGTGTTTCCGAGCTGCAGCTCGGAGAACGGGATCTGGATCTGGATGCCGCTGAGGTCGAAGGTGAGGCCGCCCTCGAGGTTGCACGGCACGAGGATGTAGCCCTGCTCCGAGTAGACGGCGCTGAGCGAGTCGATGATGGGCGACAGGAACTGGTCCGGGAGCATCATGAACGAGGTGCCCGAGTCTAGGAGGAACGGCAGGGCGCACTCAATGATGGTGGCGGAGTTGCTGCCCTGGTAGAGCGAGATGCCGTGGAGCATGATGCGCAGCTCGTTCGGGTTCGAGATGCCCTGGTAGGTGCTGACGACCGGCACGGACTGCAGCGAGCCCGAGTATTTGGCGTGGTCGACGCCGCCGAAGAGCAGAGAGCCCTGCTGGGCGTTCACGTCGTTCAGCCACAGCGAGTAGGCGTTTGCACCGATGAGGCCCTGCTGCTTCATCTGCGCGGGCAGGTTCGGGTACGTGGGCGAGTAGACGCCGTTCTGGTCGACGGTGCGCACGAGGGCCTCCGTGGCCTCGTAGCCGATGCCCCACACGGCGGTGGTCGAGTTTGCGGACTGGGCGACGGCGAAGTTGGCCTGCTTGATGGTGGCGCCGCCGAACGTGATGTCGTCGTGCGCGTAGGTGCCGTTAGCAAACGACGCGTCGCCGTAGCGGATGGTGAAGCCCGTGTTGTTTTTGGCGTACGACGAGGACTGGCTCGGGTCGAACATGGCCGACGCCTGGCACGACACGCGGTACCCCGGGTTCACGTTGCCCGCGCTGGGCCCGTCCTGCGTGGTCGAGCCGTTCACGATCTTGGAGCAGTACGGGTTGTCGGTCTCCATGACCCAGAGGTCGCTCGAGCCCGTGTCGACCTGCACGGACACGCGCTGGCCGGTCGAGCCGATCTGGATCTCGGTTGTGAACAGCGTTTGGCGGTTGTTGAGGTCGACGGCGACGTCGCTGGCGCGGCGCTCGAGCAGGCTTTCCCAGGCCTCGGGCCCGGCGCGCTGCAGCGGGAAGTGCAGCACGCCGGCGGGCAGGCCCGCCGCGTAGTGGCCCGTGGACTGGCCCGCGCCGTGGTCCGGGCTTGCGGGCGCGGCGCGCGCGCCGCCCAGGCCGCGCACCGCGAGAAGCAGAAGAACACTCAGCGAGCTCATTGTCGTGCTGCGGCTGGGGGTGGCTCGCCGCGGCGCCCAGCGGCGATCTTATAGATTTTTGTCACGCTCGACTCGCCCCGGCCCTTGCTGCACAATAGCCAGCTCAGCCGCCGCCCTAGTCCTCAGACGCGGGATCCTGGCTGGTGGAGGGGCCAGGGCGCGGCCCCCAGCCCATGTGGTCCGGCCGCGGGCGCAGGCGCGGCGTCGCTTACGCGCGGGTGCTGAGCCGCGGGCGCGGGGCCGGCGCCGCCAAGCGTCGCGAAAACGGACGAAATAGCCGTCGCATATATATGGCGGCCGGCGCGGCGCGCGCGCGCGGGCGGCGGCGCAGCGCCGGGGCTCTGCCGCGGCAGACCGTGTCACAACGGCCCTGCGGGTCTCTAGGGTTCCCTTGCCTGCCACGCTTCGGTCCCGTGGGTGGTTTGTCGACGCACGCCCGACGGTTGCGTGCGCAACACGGGTGCCGCGGCGCGATTCGCGATGCCATGCGTGCCCACACGCGCCCAGGACGGCCGCGGCCCCGCCGCTTCGCGCGCTGCGCGCGCTGCTCCCCGGCTCGCGCTGGGGCCGCCGCTGCGGCCGGCGCCCTCTATCGTGCTCATTTAGCGCCCTACCCTTGCTGCGGTTAGGAACCCTATTGCCGCAAGCCACACCGGGTGTGGCAACGAGCCGGGCCCGTTGCCTGCAGCGCGCGGGCTGAAACGATGGCGTGCTTCGGCGCGCCTGTCTCAGGCCGTAGCGGACCCCGCGCCGCGTCACAGCGGCCTCGCTGCACACAGTCATCCGTGCTTGCATGCGCCCCCTTTTCTCGTCGGCCGAATGCACGCTGACGCGTCATGCGTTTCGCACATTGCAAGTGCCGAGCACGATGACCTAAACGGCTAAATATATCCCTGCGCTCGTAAATCGATAAACCACGGAACCACAAAACAGTGCTAACCAACTAACAATCGCAGCGCGGGGCACAACCGGGCCGCGCGCCGCGGCGCCAGCAGCGTCGCAGCTGTGGCGGGATCGCGCCGTTGGAACCCAACCCACGCCAGCCCGAACTTTTCAGCCCATCAGCTTCAGCCGCCCAAGCCTCTCCACACAAACGCAGGGACCCCGCGCCAGCGCGCGTTTCAGCGTCCACCCCGGCCGCATCCCCCGCGCGCGCGATTGCGCACAGCAGCGCCGTGGCGGACCGCGCGGCCGGCGCGGTGCTGCGCCGGCCCCAGCCATAACGCGCCGGCCGTTGATACGCGTTACCGTTTGGGCCCCGGGCGGCGGCCACAAAGGACGGCCTCAGCGCGCCGGCCAGCCTTAGGTCAGCACGCATGGACCCGCGGCCGTTTCGCTGTGCGTACGACCCGGAGCTCGCCAGGGCTGCGGGCGCCGCCTCGCAGGGCCCGAAGCCCGTGTTTGTGAAGGCGCGCGGCGGCGTGAGCGTCGACCCGCGGCGGCGCGAGCCCGCGGCGCGCGGCCGCCGCGCCGTGCCAAAGCAGCTGCCGCCGGCCGGCTTTGCGCGCCGCCGCCCGCGCGACGCGCGCGTGCACCTGTGGAGCTTCGGCCCGCTCGTCACGCGCGCGCAGGTGCGCGACGCGGCCGCGTTTTTCGGCGACGTGCGCGCGTGCGAGATGGTCATTGCCCGCACAACAAACGCGTCGCTCGGCATCGCCTCCGTCGTGTACGGCGGCGAGCCCGCGGCGGCGCAGCGCGCGGCCGAGCAGATCGTTGCCGCGTGCGCAAAGGACGCGCTCACGATCGGCGGCGTGCGCGGCGCGCGCGCGGCGCTGGACCCGGCGCGCGAGATGCTGCGCCAGGCCCAGGCCGAAGCCGCCGCCGAGCCGCCCGCGCCGGCCCCCGCGCCGGCGGCCAGTGCCGCAGCACTGTCTGACGCGCGCAGCCACCAGCCATTGTCGCCGTCGCCCGAGGACGTGAACGTGAAGCTCGTGGAGCTGCGCTCGCTGTCGGCCGCGCAGGTCGACGAGTGGTACCGCCGCTTCATTGGCCCGGCGCCGTCGTACGTGCTCATTCCGCAGCACAACGTGTCGCCGCTGTCGTGCTCGGTGCGCGAGGTCGCGCACCGCTTCCGCGGGCACGCGTTCGCGCGCATTGCCGCGAACAGAACAGGCTTCTTCGTCGTGTTCGACAGCGCCGACGCCGCGGCGCGGTGCTTCGCCGCGCTCGACGGCAAGCGCTTCATGAGCACAAAGCTCCGGCTCGCGCTCACGCTCGCCGGCGAGCGCGTGCCGCAGCCCGAGCTGCGCAGCATTCGCCAGCGCCGCCACGAGCCGGACCCGCTCGGCCCGGCGCCCAGCCAGCCGCCTGGCGCGCGCCGGCCCGCGCGCCTCAGCCCCGAGGACCTTGCCGAGGTCGGCAAGGCCGGCGTCGACGCGCTGCTCAGCGACATGAAGCGCCAGGCCTGGAACCTGTTCGTGCGCCGCACCGTCATCGACGCCGTCGCGAGGGCCATCGTCGAGCGCCGCCGCGCCGCCGCAGCCGACGCCGAGCAGGCAGCCGCGCCGGTCACGCCTGAGAGCGAGCCGAGCGAGCCCGAGGCTCCTTACAAGGCCGCGTTCGGCATCCGCAGAACAATGCACGACACGGGCAAGGCGTCGCGGCACTTGCCGCTGCCGGCTGTGCGCATGCGCAAGCGCACTGTCGAGCCTGCCGACGCGGCGCCGCGCAAGGTCGTGAAGCGCGAGACCGTGGCGCCAAAGACATACATCCGCGACTCGCGCGCGCGCCAGCTCAAGCGCGGCCATGACTTTGACGACAACGACGACGACGACGAAGATAATGAAGATGATGCAGAAATTGATGACGACGAAGACGACGGCAGCTTCAGCGACGAGGACGATGAGGCCACAAAGACCGAGATGGATGGCGTGCTCTACAGCAAGTCCGAAACCGCGCCGGTCACGCCTGTTGAAAAGCTCGATCTTGACGAGACCAGCCTCAGGGACGAGATGCCGTTCGAGCTGCCGCCGTCGCCGCCGCCGGAGCAGCCCGGCGAGCTCGACTTCGCGCGGCTGAAGAGCCTCGTGCGCACGCCCGAGGACTTCGCAAGCCTGCAGGCCGTGCTGCACGCCGCGCAGCTGCCGCCCGTGTCCGAGGACGAGGTGCGGGCACGCTTCGCACGCAAGCGCCAGTATACGCTCGACTACGTGCCGCCGAACTGGCCCGAGCAGCCCGCGCCGTTCCGCGAGGCCGCGTTCCGCACGCGCTCCGACGACGAGCGCCGGTCGTACCTGCCCGTTGCTGAGTCCGGCATGCCGAACGAGATCGTGCAGAACTACCGGTACCGCCCGCTGTACGAGGGCGAGGAGGACGAGGAGGACCCGAGCAAGCTGGAGCTGCGCAAGGACGCGCGCGTGCTGAGCCGCTCGTCGTTCGGCACGGGCTCGGACCTGTTTGCCGACGACACGCTCAGCAAGAACGTCAAGGACGTGCGCCTCGCGCGCTCGTCGATCCACGACTGGGGCCTCTACGCAAACGAGCAGATCCCCGAGGGCGAGTTCGTCATCGAGTACGTTGGCGACGTGCTGCGCGACGAGTACGCCGACGTGCGCGAGCGCAACTACATGATGGAGGGCATCGACTCGAGCTACCTGTTCCGCCTCGACAACGGCACAGTGATCGACGCGACGAAGCGCGGCAACGGCGCGCGCTTCATCAACCACAGCTGCGACCCGAACTGCGTTGCGCAGGTGTTCGACCACGACGGCTTCAAGCGCGTCGTGCTGTTCTCCGTGCGCGACATCCAGCCAGACGAGGAGCTGACGTTCGACTACAACTTCGTGCGCGCGCAGGACGACGAGGGCAAAGTGCGCTGTGCATGCGGCGCCGCAAACTGCCGCGGATGGCTCATATAAAGCCGCCGAAAACCCTAATTTATTCACACCCAGGCTTGCCGGGCAAGCTTTTAGTGCACGTCATAATTTAATTGTCTACACAGATAGTTGGCCAGCACTCAGCTTCGCTTTATCATAGTGGTGATAATGTTGGTCGTGGTCCTGCTGGTGGATCTAGGGCGAGGAAACACGGGTGGTAAATTTCAAAAAATATTACATAAAACCATCCTGGCCAAACGCACCAGACAAGACGAAATGGCCAAGGCAAAAAAGACCAAGGACTTCGAGAAGCAGAAGCTCAAGGTCGGCAAGCGCAAGCCCGAGAGCTCGAATGCCACAAACACGTCGTTCACTGCGAAGAAGCTCGTTCTGCCGTCGCAATTGCGGCAGCCGTCGCTAAGCACGTATCTCACGCTTCTGCGGCACCACCAGGCCCCGGCGCGGCGCCAGGCGCTGGCCAACGTCGGTGACGTTCTGCATCTGCACGAGCACGCGGCAGGCGAGATCATCCGCAGCACGGCGCCGCTCATGGTGGACGAGGACCGTCAAGTGCGCCTGGCGCTGACCCAGTTTCTGCGCAAAATGCAGCCGCAGATCCTCGCCTCGCACATGAAGCTCCTGCTTGTGCATGTGCACGCGGCGATGACGCACATCACGCCGGCCATTCGCGCCGACAGCACGCAGTACCTGGACATCTTGCTGGCCAAGAGTCCCGCGCAGCTGACGCGCCTCGGGTTTGCCAAGACGTTGAACCTGTTCTTCCCGCTGCTGGGCTGGCCCCTGCAGGGCACGACGCAGGCTGGCTCTGTGTCGACGACGCTCTCGTTTGGCAAGCTCGCGGGCAAGGCGCGCGTGCAGCACCTAAGCTCGCTGCTGCTGCTGCTGCAGAAGGGCCTTGAGCCCGACGAGGAGGCTGCGTCGGTGCTGTACCACCCGGACACGCGGAAGTTTTTGATTCCCGAGGTGGGCAACCCGTTCGCGCTGGACGTTGCCGACGACGCCGACGCGCGCCGCGAGGCGCTGGGCGACGTGCAGCTGCCGCTGCAGCGCAACATTGAGCGCGCTGTTGGCGAGGGCGGCGAGACCGGCCGCCTGGCTTCGCGCCTCGCGCAGTTGGTCGCATAGTTCGTGGGCATAGGTCTATCATGGTAGTTGGTCGTACAGGTCTAGTATGGGTGTCGCACACGTCTAGTGAGGGCAGTTGCATAATAGAATAGTATGGGCAGTTGCATAAGTCTTATATGGGTAGTAAGGGTGTATGTATGCGTAGCGTACTAACCGGTCATTGCCAGCCGGAAAATCAGCCATCTGGGGTAGCTTCGCGCTAGCTCTACCGTGCATACCTCGTAGGTCATGGATGTTTCGTGGCCCGTGCGGGGCTCTTTGCGGCGGCTGGCGGTTGCGTGCGCTTCTGCATCACGGTCTTCTCGCCCGGAGACGGAACACAGTACATAAAGCGGATGGATTTCGCCGGGTACTGCGGCTCGGCGCGCCGCGGCCTCTTATTTGGCAGTGCGCCAACATCAGATCGCGGCATGTGTCTCAGTGCTGCGAGTTTCGATGACGCGGGTCGAGCGGGCGCAGGCGCGTGGATCTGTTCAGTGGACTGGTGCGTGAAGTCGCGCGTGATCCGGATCTCCGTCAATGGCGGTACTTCGACAGTCTTGTCGCCGGCGGCCGGCGCGCGCCGTGCACTGGACTGCTGTGGAGTCTGCGCATCGAGCTTGAGCTGCACGAGCGGCCCGAGATCCTGCGTGACCCAGTACGCAATCTGGGCCGGCGTGAGGCCCGACTCGAGCAATTGGAGCTCCAATGCGTTAATCAGGAGCTGGGTTCTGTCCCTGGCGCTCAGCGACGCCACCTCGGCCGTCGCGTCGAACCCTGGAAGCATTGGAGTTGCTGGTTCTGGGATATCTTGGTGCGCGTGGCCCGACTTACATATATAACGTCCAAATAAGGTTGGATAGTGCCCGCTACCCTACGCCCTGGAGGCTCGAGCGCGCGAGGCGCATATCTCTGGGCACGGATCAGCGGCCCGCGGCCGGCTAAGACCGCGCCATTGCCAGGGTGAAGCATGTACATTATTAGCTCAGATGAATTGTGTCACATAACTAATGAAAATTGGCCTTTGGCGCCTGAGCGGCTCGAAACGCACCTGTTTCATCGAGCACCATGCGTGCGCGTGACGCTTGCTCTTACCCGATATGGAAACCGGGTTGTTCCGCTGCATAATGTGGCCACGCGGCAAACACGGGCACGGGCCAAAACAAAGGCCGCGCTAGCCGCGGCAGTGCACGCAGCAGTGCACGCAGCACAAAAAAGGTAGCGTAATGTAATTGAGATCGGCTCACAGCGGCCTAAAGCGTCTCGTACTTTTGCGTAACACAACTTGCTAGGTAGTTTTACGGAAGGCAGGTTAGCATGCAAGCAGACTAGTGCGTGCGGACGCGCACGTAAATGCCCAGCGGCCAGGAGGTGATGCATGCAGAGAGGCAGTGCATGCATACAAATACCCAAGCTTGTGGGCGATTCCTACAGGCGGAACTCCTGGACCTGGTTCAGCTGCATGTCAAGAGCGGTGCTGACCCAGTTCGCGTCGCGCAGCAGCTGCGTCTGGTCCTCGGCCCACACCGGCACGCGCGCCTTCACCACGTCGAATGGGCTCTCCTTCTGCGTGTACTCGCGCACGCAACGGTTCGTCTCGAAGTCGACAAACACGCGCGTGTCGCGTATTCGGAACGCCACGTTGTCGACGCGCATGTACATGCGCGCGAGCACCAGCATGTTCTGGGGCATGACGCGGATCTTGACGCTGTATGTGGTGAGGCCGAAGTCGCCGAGCTCGTCCTCGTAGAGCGGGACCTCCTCGTGGAACAGAATTGGCATCTGCTTGCGCAGCTCGTCGTAGGGAATGCCCGCGGACTCGACAGGCTCCTGCGCAGACTCCAGCGTGCCGCGGTAGTCCGTCGTGTATGTCCAGTCGAACGGCCTGTGCACGCGGTCGACGTCGTAATCGGTCTGCCCCGGCGCGGGCGGCGACTCGCGGTGGTGCTTTTTTTTGCTGGCCTTCCACTTCGCCGAGTGCGCGACCTGCAGAATCTTGGTGGGCCCGCGGCCGTTCTTGTCGACGGCGTCGAGAGCCGCGGCCGTGTCGAAGCGGATTTTGAAATGCGACGGCAGGTGCTCAATTTTGAGGAAGTTGTGCCCAAACACCATCTCCGGCATGGGAATGCCGACGCGATGCTCGAGCGCGTCCATCGCGGCCGAGTCGAGGATCGGCGCCTTATTAGTGGTCACCGCCCAGTCGCGGTGCGCCCATTTTCCCATTGTGGAATGCAGAGGGTTGTGTGTGTGCTGCGGCGGGCGTGCGCGGGCTCAATTGCTGCAGCAGGCCGAGTGTTCGGGGGGCTATGGCTGCAACACTGCGGATGGGACGTCAAGCAGCGAGGCGAGGTGACGGGATCTAGTTGGGGCGAGGATAATCGTCATCGGCGGTGGGAGGATGTGTCATCACCCAGGGCTCAGGTGTGCTTAGATCATCTTAGGGTCCCAGCGCCGGGGAGAAGGCCGGGGCCGCGCGCGCTTGGGCCATAGCTAACGGCAGCAAAAGTCACACGTCCTCCCAAACCGACTCGCCCGGGCCTGCCCTTAGAGAAGTCCCAGTGGGTCATGTGTTTGGCACAAACCCTGCTGGCATAGCTTACCTCTCTCCTAAGGTGAAAGATCTGAGCGGCTTCTCATTTTTCGACAATGGCGATCAGCAAGAACAACCCGATCCAGAAGAACCACTTCCGGAAGCACTGGCAGGAGCGCGTGCGTGTGCACCTTGACCAGGCCGGCAAGAAGAAGAGCCGGCGGACCGCTCGCGCCGCCAAGGCCGAGAAGGTTGCCCCGCGCCCGCTCGACAAGCTGCGCCCGATCGTGCGCTGCCCGACCCAGCGCTACAACCGCCGCGTGCGGGAGGGCCGCGGCTTCACCTTCGAGGAGGTGAAGGCTGCCGGCACGACGCCCAAGTACGCCGCGACCATTGGCGTTGCCGTCGACCACCGCCGCGTGAACCGCAGCGTCGAGGGCTTCGAGGCCAACGTCCAGCGCCTGAAGGAGTACCTCAGCCGCGTCATTGTGCTCCCGGCCAAGTCTGACAAGGTTGGCGAGCTCAAGCAGGTTCTTTCTATCTCCAACACGCTCCCTGTTGTGTCTGGCGTGCCGCCGGTCGCCACGAAGGCTGTTTCTGATGTCGAGACCACCGACGCCTACAAGACTCTGCGCAAGGCCCGCATGGACAAGAAGCACCTTGGCAAGCGCGAGAAGAAGGCTCGCGAGGAGGCCGAGAAGGAGAAGAACTAAAATAATTTAAGTAACGACCGAGCGCGCGCAGCGTAAGCCGCGCACGCGGAGTAAGCATTAAGATCAACCTGCGCTTTTGCACGCCGTACGCGACGTGTGCGTACACGCCGTGTTTCTGTTGAGCGGCAAATGGTAATTACATCTGCACGTTCTGCGCCATGCGCCGGTGCCCTGATCAATTTAGCAGGCGCCACCATACGGCCGGGCTCTTGTCACTGCTCACCATACCGCATATGCATACGAGGTAAATAATCGCGCTGCGTGATTTCGCCATTGTGTGGGCGCACCCGCTTCCACGCGTAACAGGCCCATGAGCGCGCCACTCTTCGCAAGGCTGTTCTGGCCCTCTCGCCGGCGAATTGAGCCTCTGCGCTCAGTGCCTGCCGCGTCGAGCGTCTACTGATGGGATCGGCTTTCGAGGCAAGGGTTGTCGCCGCCTGGGTCCCCCGCGATACGGCGGCTTATGCGGCCAAGCATGGGAGGGGTTGTTGTTATCTAGCTTGAATCCCCCCTCTGGAGGTTCTTTTATCCCGGCGATTGCGACCTGCGTTCGTTTCCCTGCCAATTGACCTCACCAAGCCCGACTTCGGCCGCTCAGTCCCCAATCCAATTGCTCCACAATGGCCGTTCGCTCCCCTAGCAGCGACGATTGGTCCGTCCTTGACGAGGGCGAGCTCCTTAGCACCCAAAAAGAGTACTGCACCTCGGTCATCAAGGCGGTTGAGGTTCGCGTCGGCCGGTACGCGGACTGCAAGACCATGCGCGAGCTGTTTGAGTACGAGTTCGCGGTTCGGCACTGGCTGAAGTCGAACGTGGCGACGCGCTTCTTGCTGGATCCGAGCGAGGCTACGTTGACCGAAAGTCGTCGCATGACGTCGAGTCTCTGCGCAATGATCATCACAAGCAAGGTCGAGACCATTTTCGGCGACTCGACCTGGCCCGGCACGGTCGCAGAGGTTCTCGCCGTCTTCAGGGAGCGGATCCCTGCGGCTAGTGTCTACGCTCCGGAGCCCGTGTACCCGGCGCAGTTCCCGGAGCGCTCGTACTCCGAGAGCACGCGCGACTACGTCTGGCGCGTGCTGCTCTGGACCGAGCGATACGCGCCGGATGCACACACAGACTCTCCTCTGATGGCCCAGACCATTGCGACCTTGATGTGGGCTAATGAGTGCCATGTGTACAATCTGGAGACTGCTCAGGGGGGCTTCCAGGCCGCGCGCGCCGAGATTACCACGGTCGCTGATGGGGTAAACTGGTTCATGTCCCGCGCCGAGCTCGCGGAGCCGCCCTCGCGTAGTATTTATGCGAGGCGCAAGGGAGGCGGCAGGCGCTCGCGTCGCGCGCGCAACCGGCGCTGCGATAAGGTCGACTATCACGACTACTAGGTGCATCGCCGCACCATATACCACCTTCCAATGCTCATGTTCTGTGTTCTACAACTTCGCGGACCAATGTAACAGATTTCCAATATAGTATACAACTTTTTACAACGGCCGTCCGAGCTTTAACGTGGTTCACATTTGCAATACAAGTTGAGTCACTTTGGAAGCACGCAGGAGCGCACGTCGCGGCGTTCGTAGGCTGCCTGAGCTGCCTCAAGCTCTCCACAGAGCCGCCTCGAGCTGTCGACAGAGCCGCCTCCAGCTGCTCTCGCTTAGAATGCGTGCAATGTGTTCAGAAGGATAGCTTAGTTGAGGTCGGTCAAGTGCCACGCAATCGCGACGCTGATCCATTGTTTTCAGATATTGCTGCTCAATTGCAGATTTTAAATTAATTGGAGAAATTACTATGGCCTTTGGAGCCCATTTTTGGACTTTCGCGGCGGGCAAATCTGCCGACCTTCTGGCGCCACGATACCGGCACGGCCTTGAAGTCGAGCGCGGTGCAGAAACCGCCATTGCGAGTGAAATATTGACAGTGAAATACTGTAGACAAGAGAAAAGTGTAGTCAATTGAATGTTGTAGACAGTATGTAAATGATACGGGCGGGCGCCGCAGCTGGGCGCCGCATTTTTAGCCAGCAGCTCCATCGTGGTTCGTCGGGCCGCTGACGATGCACATAAATAGGAATGCGGCGCGCGGGCTACATCGGCGTGATGAACCGCGCCGCGCCGGGAAGCACCTCGACCTGGAACGGCTCGCACGGGTACGACTCGCCGTCAATGCTGAGATAGTTGTTGTCGACGAGCGGCGTGAGGCGGTACGCGGCGACCTTTTTGTAGAACGGGACAAGGCCCATGTGCTGGCCCGTCTCAAACTTTGTGAGCGCGTGCAGCGCGTGGATCGACCCGTAGCTCGTGTCCCACACAATCATGTCCATGGCGCCGTCGAGCGGCTCGGCGGCCGGGAACACATGCGCGTCGTAGGACATCCACTGCATCTTGCCGACGTAGAACATGCTGAGGTTTGGGTGCTGCTCGACGGTCCACGAGCTCGGGACCGGGTCGTGGACGCTGAGGCGCGGCTTGAGCGACGTTGTGGCCGCGGGCGACTGCGCGGACGCGTCGACCTCCTCGTACGCGATCTCGCAGGGGTACACGTTGTTGGCGACGCACTTAAGGACGATGCCGACGGTGAAGCGCGCGCCGCCCATCCAGCGCCAGTCCTCGGTGCCGAGGTCGCAGTCGGCGACAATGCCGTAGGACTGGCTCAGGAACGAGTAGAACGTGGCGTCGCCCTGCGTGATGGCCATGAGGTCGACGGGCTCGGCCGCGCCCTTCACGATGCCGAGCGCGACGGCGGCCCAGTCGCTCTCGCCGCCGTTCAGGCTCAGCGCCATGGCGTTGCCGCTGCCGCCGGGCAGCTGCGCGAGCGCGAAGTGCGCGAGCGCCTGCGCGGCGTCGGCGCGCTGCGCAAGGCCGTTGATGACGAGGTGCGGCAGGCCGTCGCCGCTCACGCACACAATGCTGCCGAACTCGGCCGTGGACGCGGCCTTCGCGCGCTCGACGGCGTCCTCGGCGCTCGTCGTGTCCACGACCGTCGTCGCGAGGCCCGCCGCGGCAAACACGGGCGCCGCGTGCGCGTCGTAGCGCTCGCGCGCGCGGCCCGGGCCGCTGTGCGGGTTCACGAGCACGAGCGCGCGCGCGCGCGAGCGCGGCGGCGCGACGTCCGCGTACGCGCGCGCGAGAATCGCGTCGCGCAGGCGCGGGCCGCCGCTCGCGTCGTCGCCGCTGTCGCCAAGCCCGTCCGACGCGCTGAGGTGCTCCTGCGAGCCGTGGCGCCCCGCGCGCGCGCTGCGCGCCTCGCCAGACACGCGCAGCACGGCGCTCTTCAGCTCGAACGGCCGCGACGCGCGCGACAGGTACGTCACGTCGACAATGCCGTCCTCCTGCTCGCCGACGCTGACGATGTCGGCGTAGCGGATCTCCGCCGTGCGCGGGCCGAGGCACGGCGCGCACAGCCCGCCGCGCGCGTCGTCGGCCACGGCAAGCCCGCCGGACGTGAGCCTCGCCGTGCGGATCATCGATTCGCGAGTGGAGTGTGGGTCGGGTAGGGTTCGGTCAACTGGCCGCCCGCGGGGTTGAGTTACAAGAGTACAGACAGCTAGAGCTGGGTATATAAATAGGGAGCGCGCAGCGCGTGAACCGTGCGTGTGCCACGCGCGAAATACGCTTGTACGCTTGCACTAAGCGTACAGCCTGTGTCGTTTAGTACAGTGTGACGCGGCGTGTGAATCCTTGGAGGCTGGCCGCGCAGATTCAGCGCAAATGCGCAGGGACGCATGTTCAAAATAGCGCCGTGGCGTGTTTTACTGTGTGTCGTGTTGTACTGCGTTGCGCGGTTTACGTCGCCAGCGTCGCGTTGCGCGGTTTGTGCACAAGCCGGTACGACATCGTCTGCAACATGAGCGGCGCGTCCGGGCTCGGCCGCCGCACAACCTGCTGCGTCGAGAACGCAAACGTGTTCACCTTGTCCGGCCCGAACTGCACGCTGCCCGACGCGGTGACCATCATGTTCAGCACGCTTGCGTCGCCGAGCGGAAACGGGTGCACGTCGAGGCCGCTCACCTCGTGCCGCGTCACAGGCAGCGCCGCACAGATCTCTGCAAACGCGGCCTGGCCCACGAGCGGCTGGCCGTTCCACACAATCGACGTTGCCGGCGTGATGCTAGCCGGCGTGGCCCGCGAGTCCAGCTCGCGGAAAAACGCCTCTGTGAACTGCTGGCCCTCGCCCGCCGTCGTATCGAGCAGCGCATTCATCGAGCTCGCCATTTTGCAAGCCGCCGCCGCTGTGTCCGCTTCTGGAAGTGGGCTGCTGTGCTGCTGCTGCTGTGCTGCTGCCGCGGGCTGCGACGGCCTCGCGCGCTGAAAATTTCAGATTAGTCAGCGCCTCCGCGGTACGCGCAGTGGCGCCGGCCGGCAGTCGCCGCGGGCCCGGGACCCAAATAAGCTACAACGCCGCCCGCACCGCCACGTGCCTCCGCCACACGTGCGTCGGCGGCGCGCATGTGATCGACCCTGCCGCCGGGGTCAGGGAATCACCTGTCCTCGGCTAAGACCACCCGGCATCTCCACAGGCCTCGCTGTCTACCTCGGCGCGCCGGGGCCTGGCGTGCGCTCATGCGCTGGCGCAGCCCAACCGCACTCGCCTGCCGCTATCGGTGTTTATCGGCATGTAGCGCAATCGGGCTCTGCATGCCGAAATGCCCCTACTAAGCGGCGCTCGTGCGGTTGGGGGCGGGGAGGCGCCGCGATACCGGAGGGCAAGGGCAAGGGCGCGCGACGTCCCGCGCTAGTACCCGCCCCGGGGTTGCAAAAGATCCGCCATGTGCGCGGAGGCTCCCTGCATAGCAAGGCGCATGACGGGCGGCGCCCCAGACAAAAACGAGCTTCTTTACGACGCATGTGGGCAGCGGCGGGGCGCACGGCCCGGGGGCCGGGCCGCCTAGCGCCCGTCGGGGCTTTGGAGCTCGGCGCGCGCCGGCGCGCGCCCACATGCCTGCCGCGCACGTGCGCGTCGAACTATCTTGAACCCTCGGCCGCCGCACAGCCAGCTCGGTCAGCACTTATCGGGCGTCAGATTGGGAGTGTCATTTGTGGGCCACGAGGCGTCGCTGAGCAGGTATCCGGGCCAGGAACAGGGTTGCGGCACGGGTTTGTCACACCCAGGAGTAACCCCACCGAACAAAATAAAACCTGGCGCGGTTTTCTTCTCAGTTCCTCGGCCATTTTTTCTTAGGAATTGAACCTTCCCGTTCACCACACCTGCAAGTCCTGGTGCACTGAGCGGACGAACCCCGGTTTCCGCCTGACCCATTTCCTTCCTGCTGGCCGTCGAGCGTCGTGAACATTTTTTGGTTGCACCGCAGCATGAACCGCGTGGGGCCCTCCTACGAAGTGCGGCACCGGCGCACGCAGTCGAATGACGGCAGCCGTGCCTCCAAGCTTATTCTGACCGGCCACGAGGCCGATCCGGGCGCGCAGGCCGCGGCCGATTCCGGCGCAGGCCTCCGAACTGGCGCCGCCGCTACGGCGTCCGATTCGGCATCGGCGCGCTCGCCCGGCCGCGACGCGCGCGACGCGCGCGATGCGCGCTGCAAGGCCGAGCCTCTCGCGACGGGCGCCGGCGAGTCCACGGGCACGCTCGACTACTATGTTGCGCGGCTCGAGAACACGGTGCTGTCCTGGGAGCGCTACGGGCTGCAGAAGATCGACGAGAAGACCGAGCGGTTGGCGCAGTTCGTCACCGAGATCCAGGCCGAGCTCACAAAGGAGTCGCGCGACAAGGCGCAGGCCATGGTGCGGTACCTCGAGTCCACGAGCATTGGCCACGAGGTGAAGGACATGGAGCTGCTCGAGAAGCTTGCGCGCGGCGTCGAGTACGTCGAGAAGAGCGTCGAGGAGTCGCGTCTCTCGCAGGCCGTGCAGACGGCGATGGCCGCCGCGTGCGACCGCCTGCTTACGATCGACGAGCTGCCCGAGCCGTGGCGAGAAAACCCGTACATTGTGCGCGGGTACCGCTTCTCGGCGACGCCGGGCGAGTGCGTCTCGTCCATCTTCCACGTGCACAACGAGACGACAAATATTTGGACGCATCTGCTTGGCGCGTTCCTGTTTGTCGGCCTCGCGCTGTTCCACCTGCCCACGACCGTGAGCTGGCAGGAGGGCACGTGGATCGACCGCGCGCCGATGGTTGTGTTCGTTGTTGCCGCGCTGAAGTGCCTCATGTGCTCGGTAACGTGGCACTCGTTCTGCAGCATCAGCCACCTCGAGACGAAGCGGCGCATGGCGTGCGTCGACTACACGGGCATCACGATCTGCATCTGCGCGTCGATTCTGACCACGGAGTACAGCGTGCTCAAGTGTCATCCGTTTGCGCAGTCGTTCTACATGTTCATCACGCTAGTGTGCGGCGGGGCCGGCATAGCGATGAACTGGCACCCGCGCTTCGACACGACTGGCGCGCGGCCGCTGCGCGCGCTGTTCTTCTGCTGCTTTGCCGTGTTTGGCGGCCTTGGGGGCCTGCACGCCATGTACTACCGCGGCGCCGCCGAGACGCTGCAGTACTATGTGCCCGTGCTGAAGAGCCTTGCGTGCTACGGCACGGGTGTGCTGTTCTACGCGACGCTCTTCCCCGAGCGCATATTCACGGGTATCTTCGACTACCTGGGGATGTCGCATAACATCTGGCACGCGTTCGTGGTTGCCGGGATCTACTACCACTACAAGGCGATGATTGAGATCTTTGAGACGGCGATCCGGGACGTGTGCCCTGTGTAGAAATAGTTACGAAATTCAGCTTCAAAATAGGACGATAACATTCATACAACCTGCGTTCCAGTCGCGTGTAACGCTAGCGAGTCGCGGCCAGTACTCGGACTGGTCGCCGAGCGTTTTGGTTCCAGAATGCTTCTAAATTAGAACCGGCGTTGCAAAGCGAGCGCTTTGAGGGAGTCGTTCAGTATGGCAGTTATAGGTACTGTTGGGCATCCAGGGCGATCCTGCAGTGGCCAACTTGTTGCCAGGCGAAGTCGGTCTCGAATGCAATGCCGTGGGCCGCGTGCTTCCGTAGGCACGTCCGATTGTAGGCCCGATCGGGGTGGTGGTGCGCCTTGGCGGAATCCAGCGTGAGTTTGGAGTCGACTAAATGGCTGCCCTACACATTGCGGTCGCCAGGTTGCGGCTGGCTCGATTGTGGGGCGCAACCGGCGCGGCCGCGCCAACAGCAGCGCTATATACGGCTACAACATTAAATTAGGTGACTACTCGTTCAATGACGACCCCCGGGACAAATGTGTGGGGACGTACCTGCGCGCACGCGAGCCTCAGTAGCTGGGATCGCGCGTGCCGGCCGCACTAGTGTGCGCCAAAATGGCGCAAGTGTATCGATTATGCGCCAGCTCGCCGTGAGGCATTTATGGGGCAAGCCTATCCCTATTGGGTAACCTGCCGTACCCTTCGACCCTGGCGGCAGGGGGAGCCGTGGCCGCCCGGGCGATCTTGATCGCGACCTGGCGCCAGAGCGGCCCGAGCGGCGGCGTGGATGTGCCAAGCAGCACGGCGGTTATTAGATTAGGATGTTCACCGCAGCGCAGCGCGCGCGGCGCCAAGGATGTCCTGCTTACGCCGGACGCGCGCAATGGCGTGCGGCACCGCCCTGCGCGCCATCGCCGCCGCGCGCCGCTCTGCCAGCGCCGCTGCGGCCTTTTTGCCGCGGGCGCGGGCCCCAACACGCGCTGCCACGCAATCCGGCGATCTCTGCGCCGAATCAGTCGCTTACCCTGGCCGGGCCTGAGTCTGCGGCATTTTATGCCTCAGGTGGGCAAGGCTGACTTAATTACCGCGACACCTCCGCCGAGAGCACCCAAGCCGGAAGCTGATGAAGGCGGCGTTGCAAGCCGCAGGCCACGACGGCGCGCAGCAGGGCAACGGGCTGTACATCAAGCCTGCGACGGACCAGGAGCTGGAGTTCTACCAATGGCTGGTGACGAGCCAGTCGCCGCTGGCGCCGTTTGTGCCGCAGTTCATGGGCACGCTGCAGGAGCAGGACAAGCTTGGCGGCGCGCGGCGCGCCGGCACGGGCCGGCTCGCCGTGCTCGAGGACCTGTGCGAGGGCTTTGTGTCGCCGTCGATCCTCGACGTGAAGCTCGGCTCGCAGCTGTGGGACCGCAACGCCGACGCCGAGAAGCGCGCGCGCCTCGAGCAGGTGTCGGCGACAACAACGTCCGGCTCGCTCGGCTTCCGCATCGCGGGCATGTCCGTCATGGGCGCGCAGGGCCGCACCGCGTTCGGCAAGCAGTTCGGCCGCGAGGCGACGCCGGACACCATTGTTGCGCGCCTCGCGCAGTTCTTCCCCGCGCTCGGCACTAACGACTACGTGTTCAGCGTGCTGCGCAGCTTCATCCGCGAGCTGCAGCAGCTGCGCGAGGCGCTCGTGCGCGAGCCGCTCGAGATGCACTCGGCCAGCGTGCTGCTCATATACGAGGGCGACGAGGGCGTGCTGCGCAAGAAGGTCGACGAGCCCGAGAGCCTCGAGCCGCTCGGCGACGACAGCGAGGAGGACGCGTCGCTCGACAAGGTCGTCGAGCTGCGGCTCATCGACTTTGCCCACACGACGCGCGCGGCCGAGCCCGACGCCGACGTGCTGAAGGGCCTCGACGCGCTGATCAGCTCGCTCGAGACGCTGTACGCGCAGGAGGACGCGCGATAGTGATGCCCCACTAATCCTAACGCCCGGCGCGATGCGACCACACGGCAACGCCGGTGCCAGGGCGAGCACATACGCGCGGCGGCGCAGAACAACCGGAGCTTTGCATCCTACGGAATTACGGCTACGGAACGGGTCAATGGATTAACGAGCCAACGGACTAACGGGCCAACGGGGCAGAGCTGCAAAACCATGGTGAACTCCCCACCCGCATACGCACATGCAGCGCGCTCTGCCATCATCATGCTATGCGAGGCATGGCTGTGCGGATGCGCGCAATGCACACATGCGATACAAAGCAACATATACCCGAGCTGCAGCAGCGCGCAGCGAGTTGACAATTTTGTCTCATAAGGCGGACCCCGCCTGATCTTGCATGAATCTGTCAATTGATAAACGAGAGCAGTTTGGACTGTATAAAATGAATAAATAAGAACTTAGCGCTATTTCGCGGAGCGTTTTGGCTACTTAGCTGCTGGCTACTTAGCTGCTGGCTACTTAGCTGCCATCTGCTTTGCTGCTGGCCACACTGCATAGCCTGCTCGTCGCCGCTGGCCGAGCGCTTACTCATGTTTAGGGCTTTAGAGCAGCGCCGGCCAGCGCGCAAACTTTTCACGGCGAACGAAGCGGAGGCAGGGCCGGCCGCCTGCGAGGAGGGCTGCGTCACGTGCCCCGCGGCCCGGGCAGCGTCTGGCGCGGTGAATTTTGACAAAATCCGCCCGGTTTCAAGCACACCACCACAACCTCAGAACAATGGCCCGCACTGTTAAGGATATCCGTGAGCTGATGGTTCTTGCCGACCGCAAGGACATCAAGAGCGCTGTCGTGAAGAAGAACACGAACCGCGTCACGAAGTTCAAGCTCCGGGGCTCGCGCCACGTCTACACGCTCGCCGTCGAGGACGCCGCGCGCGCGCAGAAGATCATCCAGTCGCTGCCGCCCCACCTCGACGTCGTCACGATCACGACGAAGGCTCCCAAGAAGGCCGAGTACTAGATGCATCCGTAACGCTTCTGTGTTCTAACTTATAATAATAAAACCTCTGTCTGAATGGGCCGCCTGCCCCTGCGCTAGTTAGCCGAATTGCCTGGCCTGGCTTTTGGGGCAAAGCGTGTTCGATGCCCGCTTATCCCTGGGCAGTGCCGCGAGTTGCTTCCGCGGGAGCACGGTCTGCTTCACAGCCTGCTTCGCAGTCAACTGTAAAGTGTGCACAGGCATGTTTCCGGCCCAGCTCAACGGCCCAGCTCAGTCTACACGCATAGTCTGGTTCGGTATATAGTCTCGTTTCGTCTAGTTTAGTCTAGTCTAGCTTAGTCTAGTCTAGTTGGTCTATCTATACTGTATGGCTACTCCGCCACGTAGAGCTGCGTGTTCGTGTTGAACCCGTTGAACGCAGACTCGCCCACAAGCGTGTACGCGCCCGAGTCCGCGAAGTAGAGCCAGTCGCCGACCTCGAGCCGCCGCGGAAACTCGGCGTGCTTCGTGATCGAGTCGAGCCCGTCGCACGTCGGGCCCCACAGGCTTGCTGCCGCCGTGCCGGCGCTGGCTGCGGACTCGTCGGACTCGCCGTCCGTGAGCAGGCGCGGCACCGGGTGCTGGTGGTCGTAGATGATCGAGTTCAGGTTCCCGTACACGCCGTCGCTCACGTAGACCATGTCGGTCTCGTCGCTGCTCGGCGCGCGGCGCACGCCAATGACGTTCGCAACAAGCACGAGCACGGGCGCGGCAAAGAAGCGGCCCGGCTCGCCCATGAGCTCGACGTCCGGCGGGAACGGCAGGCGCGCGAGCGACGCGCGGATCTCCTGGGCGACCGGCTCGAACTGCGCCGGCTCGGGCTCGAAGCCGCCGCCGACGTCGAGCACGCGCAGCGCAATCCCGAGCTGCTTCGCGTCCTCGAACACGGCCAGCGCGTCCTGCAGCGCGAGCGCGTGCGCCTGCGGGCCCGTGCCGCCGCCGCTGCCGACGTGGTACGCGACGCCGACGACCGCAAGGCCGAGCTCCTGCGCGCGCGCGAGCAGCGCGCGCGCCTGCGCCGGCGACGCGCCGAACTTGCAGCTCAGCGAGCACACGGCGCCGCTGTCGTCCGTCTTGATGCGCAGCAGCAGCTCGGCGCCGGGCGCGTGCGCGCGGACCTTCGCGAGCTCGGCCGCGTTGTCGAACGTCATGCGCCGCACGCCGGCCGCGTGCGCGAACCGCAGCTCGCTCGGCGCCTTCACGGGGTTCGCATACACGATGTGCGCCGGCGGCGCGCCGAGCGCGAGCACCTGCTCGATCTCGTGGCGCGACGCGCAGTCGAAGTGCGCGCCGAGCGCGACGAGGCGCCGCAGCACCTGCGGGTGGTTGTTGCACTTCACGGCGTAGTGCGGCGCCACGCCGGGCAGGCGCGCCGTCCACAGCGCGAACTGCCGCGCCAGCGCCTGCGGGTCGGCGACGAAGAACGCGTCCTCGGCGCCGCGCGCGTCGGCGCCGGCGCGCCGGCGCGCGCGCACAACCTCGCGCGCCCTCGCTGCCACGTGCGGGGCCAGCTCAGACGACATTTGGACGGCCGCCGTGAGCGCTGTGGTGAAATTATAGGGTTCGAACCCTGGCGGCCGGGCCCGCTGCCCTGCCCCAAATATTTATTTTGCACGCCGCGGCCGACCCCGCGACCCATGCCGCAATTCACCCTGCAGTTCAGCGAAGAGGACCCGCTCTTTTGCGCCGCGTTCCACCCGGAGGCGCACGAGTTCGTGCTCGGGTTTGCGTCCGGCCGCGTGTCGTGCTACCGCTACACCGCCGGCAGCGACCCCGAGCAGGTGTGGACAACACGGCGCCACAAGGGCAGCTGCCGCGCGCTGCGGTACAGCCAGACGGGCGAGTTTGTGGTGAGCGCGGGCCAGGACGGCGTGGCGAAGCGGTGCGCCGCCGGCACGGGCCGCGTGACGCACAAAACGGCGCTGGGCGCCGGCGCCACGGCCCTCGCCGTGAACGAGGAGTACATAGCCATTGGCGACGAGAGCGGCGACGTCGAGGTGTTCACGCACGAGCTGCGGCCGCACCGGCGCTTCGCGCTGCCCGAGATCGACAGCATCACGGCGGTGTGCGCGCTGGAGCACGTCAACAAGCACAACTTCGCCGTGTCCGGCGAGTCGCGCATCGTGCGCATCGACGCGCGCAAGGACGCGCCCGTCAGCACGAGCGAGGACCAGGAGGACGAGATCCTGTGCGGGTGCGTGGCCAGCGAGAAGTGGAGCGCGTGGGGCATGAGCGAGGGCGTGCTCACGGTGTGGAACAACCGCGGGCTCAGCGACCAGCAGAACCGCGTCGTGCTCGCGAAGGACGGCAGCGTCGAGTGCGTGATTGCCGCCGAGGAGGACAACCGCGTCGTGGCAGGCACCTCGGACGGGCTTGTGTCGGAGGTCGACATCACGAGCGGCAAGGTGCTGTTCCAGGCGCAGCACAACCCGGAGGATGCGAGCGAGGAGGTTGCGTACCTGGACTTCGACTGCGAGTGGCGCCTTGTGACGATGAGCATGTCGATGCTGAAGCTGTGGCAGCCAAGCGAGCTCGAGGAGGCGTCGGCGGCGCTGCGCAAGGCGAAGCAGATGCCGAAGAAGAAGAAGCGGAAGACGGCGCCGGCGCCGGCGCCGCGGGCGACGGGCTTCGAGGACCTGCTCGCCAGCGACTAGCGCAGAGCATATGTATTAGCAGTCTTAAACTAGTGACGTTAGAATGACGTTCTTTACGCAACAAGCCTAAATTAGTGACGTTAGAATGACGTTCTTCTCTACACAACAAGTCTGAGAAGCACTGAATAGTTTAGCATGGCCATCGCACTAAGTTGTGCATCATTACGGCGTCCAATGCGTATCCTATGTGGTATTCTCCACAGCGTTCGTATTTGGCAGCCTTAAACTAGTGCCATCATGATGACGTTCTTTATGCAACAAGTCTGAGAAGCGCTAAACAGTTTAGCATGACCGTCGCACTAAGTTGTCATTATGGCCCATTGCGTATCCTATTCTCTGCGTTCGTCTGTGCATTGTTCTATGGTTCGCGAGTCCACGGGTTGATGCATTGCTTGGTTTTGGTGTGGTCACGCCCCGCCAGCAAGGAAGAACAGCACGGCGAAGTAGTCCACGAGCGCGCCGAGCCAGATGATGATCCCGTTCAGCAGGTTCCGCTGGAAGAACCGCCCGCACGACGCCGGGTCGTCGAGATCGACGCGCGCAATCATGCGCAGCAGCCGCAGCATGCCCACGGTCGAGCCGATCATGAACCCGGGGCCCATGCCGCCAAACACGCCCGCGCTGAGCAGCGTCATCGTCTGCGCGCCCCAGAACCGGTACGCAATCGGCTTCGTGCGGTCGCCCCACTTCAGCGCCGTGGACTTGACGCCGACCTTGATGTCGTCGCGCTTGTCCTGGTGCCCGTAGATCGTGTCGTAGATCATGCTCCAGCAGAACGCCGACGCGAGCAGCGACGAGCTCGTGAGCAGCGTCTGCGGGTCCGTGAGCGGCAGGCCCATGGCCGGGAAGCCCATGACGGTGCCCCACGAGAACCACAGCGACAGCCAGATCTGCGGGTAGTACGTGAACCGCTTGAACAGCGGGTACACGAGCACGGGCACGACGGACAGGCCGCCGGCGAGCCACACCCCGCGGGGCAGCGAGAACAGCACGCCGAGGCTCGCCGCGCCCTGCACGCCGAGCCACGTCGTTGCCTGCTTCACCGTGACCTCCTTGGCCGCCAGCGGCCGCGTCCTTGTGCGGTCGACGCTGTTGTCGAGGTTGCGATCCCAGATGTCGTTGATCGTGCACCCGGTGCCGCGCGTCAGCCACGCGCCCAGCAGGAACACCGCCATGTAGTACGCCGTCGTGGGCAGCGGCGCCGCCGTCATTGTCGCCGCCACGGTGAGCGACCACGTACACGGCGAGTAGAGGAGCCACGTTCCAATCGGCCGGTCCATGCGGCTGAGGCGCGCGTACGGCTGCATTTTGCGGGGCAGCGCGGCGACAAACCGCTGGGCGAACGTCGGCCTTGCCGGCGCCGCGGCGGCAGCGGCGCGCGCCTCGGGGTGCAGCGGATGGTGGCCCTCGACGTGCGTCTTGGCGTCGATGTGGCTGAGCGGCGGCTCCGACGGAAGCTTGTGTGCAAAGCCACGGGAAAGCACAAGCATGCGCGCCGTCTGCACGGGCCGCGCCGGGCGCACCAGCCTGAGCATCATGGACGTTGGCCTGGTGGGTGGTTTTGGCGGTTAGGTGGTTTTGGCAGTTGGGTGGTTCTCGTGGTTTGGAAGGCTGCTGACTAGCTGGCGGCGAGCTAAGTGGCCAGTTGCGTAGCGCATCGGCTGCTACGTAGCTAGCCAGTGCGGTTCTGTAGCGCGCCTCGGCCAGTTTCCAATTCTCCAGTCGCTGCCAACCTGCTCAATTAACGCTGGTGCCCGCTCAAGCACGCGAACTGCCTCATCCCTTACCTGCCTTTCGCACTCCGCAGCCCTCTTGAGTAGCCCATTTGAGTAGCCCCTTGAGTCGCCTCCTGAGTAGCCTCTTGACTAGCCTCTTGACTAGCCCTTTTGGGTAGCCCTTTTGGGTAGCCCCCTCAGCCTAGTCCTTGGGCGTTTGGGCCCGTCTCGATGCGGAAGTGCCTCTTACTCGGGCCCGTAAACTACGCGCACTGCACCGCGCCCTCCACAAACATCCAACCGCGCAAAATGCCCGAGGCCACCGCGACCGCACCCGTGAACATCGCGACGCTGAAGTACTGGGGCAAGCGCGACGTGGGCCTGAACCTGCCGACGAACTCGAGCATCAGCGTGACGCTGGCGCAGGACGACCTGCGCGCGACGACGACGGCGCGCACGCGCGCCGCGGGCGAGACGGAGCTGTGGCTGAACGGCAGCAAGGAGGCGCTCGGGAAGCGCACGCTGCAGGTGCTTGCGGCGCTGCGCGGGCTGCGCGAGGAGCTCGAGCGCGGCGACGCGGCGCTGCCGCGGCTCGCCGCGCAGCCGCTGCAGATCGTGAGCGAGAACAACTTCCCCACGGCGGCGGGCCTCGCGTCGTCCGCGGCGGGCTTTGCCGCGCTCGTCAAGGCCGTCGCGCTGCTGTACGGCCTGCCGCAGTCGGCGAGCGAGCTCAGCGTGCTGGCGCGCCAGGGCTCCGGGTCGGCGTGCCGCTCGCTGTTCGGCGGCTTCGTCGCCTGGGAAATGGGCGAGCACGCCTCGGGCCTGGACTCGCGCGCCGTCGAGATCGCGCCGGTCGAGCACTGGCCCGCGATGCGCGCGCTCATCCTCGTCGTCAGCGCCGAAAAGAAGGACGTCTCGTCCACGGCCGGCATGCAGGTCACCGTCGCCACGTCGCCGCTCTTCCAGGAGCGCGTGCGCACCGTCGTGCCCCAGCGCTTCGAGGACATGAAGCACGCCATCCGCGCGCGCGACTTCCCGCGCTTCGCCGAGCTCACCATGGCCGACTCAAACCAGTTCCACGCCGTGTGCCTCGACAGCTACCCGCCGATCTTCTACCTCAACGACGTGAGCCGCGCCGCCATCCGCACCGTCGAGCAGATCAATGCTGCCGCGGGCGAGACCGTCGCCGCCTACACGTTCGACGCGGGCCCGAACTGCGTGGTGTACTACCTTGCCGAGCACGAGGCGCAGGTCCTGGCCGGCCTGCGCGGGCCGCTCGGCGCCGTGCAGGGCTTCCCGGGCCAGGCCGCGGGCGAGGCGGCCGCAAAAACGGTGCCGGACTCGAAGTGGACGGACGTGCTTGCGTCGGGTATCGAGCGCGTCATCCACACGCGCGTGGGCCCCGGCCCGCAGCAGATCCACGAGCACCTTCCGGCAGTCTGAGCGCTTTGCGGCAGTTAACGGCCTTCTGCCGGTCCAAGTAGCCCGCTATTGTATAACTAATGCATCGATCCCGTTTCCAAACGCTAATTATAATGCGCTGTATAAGTACTGAAGCAATTGAAGACTTGCATTGAGGGACAACCACCACCGCTGCTGCTCGTATGTTTCCAAAATTGGCAGCCCAGAGCGATCAACACAGGCACAATACGCATACTCCATAAACAGGCACTTGAATAATACCAAAGCGTCGCTCAGGGCACTTCACAGGACGTACCGCAGGACACTCCACAGGACGTACCACCGTATCGTGGAGTACTGCAGGCCACAGGACGTACCGCCGTATCGAATCACACACCAACTCTCAACGATGCATAGCGCTGGGTGCTGGCAGACCGCGCTGCGCGCTAACCTTTGGCTTTGCTCATTGCATTATGTATATTTTTCATGTTAAGTTAAAGTGGAGGCTGTGTTTAAACCGACTCAAGCACACGCTCCTTGAACTCACCAGCAACCTTGCGGCCAGTGTCGTCCGTAGTATGCTCACCGTGGATCGCAAGCAGCTGGCCGAGGTCGAACTTGGGCGACTTCAGCAGCTTGACCTTGCGCACGTGGACGTTCTGCAGAGGGAAGATAGCCTTCGTCGACTTGACGATCTCGTCGCCAATCAGCTCGGGCACGAGCTTCGACACAAGCTGGTTCAGCGTGCAGTTCGACGCCTCGCGCGACATGATCTCGGTCATCTTCTTGCGGATCTGGCGCACCTGCGACGACTGCGCGTAGGTGGTCTTCTTGATCTGCGAAGGAGCGCGCTTCGTGAACGCGATGGCGAACAGACGCACAAGGTAGTCGTCCGTCGTCTTCACAGTCACGTTGCACTCAATGAGGGTGTGCCACTTGCGCACGAACGAGCGCAGCTTGTCGCTGGCGAAGTCGAGGCCCTGGAAGTTCGTGAGCACGTTCGAGCCCTGAACCTCGTCGATCCGCAGGCGGATGCGGCGCGCGGCGTAGTCCTCGCTGTTCTTCAGGTCCGCCAGGGACACGTCGAGCACACGGCCCTTCAGCTCGTCGCTCGCGCTCTTGAGACCGGTCGAGCGGTTCACGAGCGTCTTGCCGACGTCGCGCACATCGAACGGCGCAGGCGCCTTCACGGAGTACCACTCCTTGCGGGTGAAGGGGTCAACCGTCTTCTTCTTGGTGCCCTTCTTGCCCTTGCTCAACCGCTTGTTCTTACCAACAACCATTGTGGATTTCGGTAGCTCTAGGAACCAAAAATGAACTGTTCAGCTGCTGGTGCGAGGGGGGAGCACGCACGCAGGGCAGAATCCGCAGAGTGAGTCGGCGCGCATCACGTGCAAAAGTCCCAAGGCCAGGGCCGCGGCGCTCCCGCGCCCGCCGCGCAGAGACGGAGGTCCCGCCATCATGATGAGTCACGCAGCATGTGCAGCCCTAAGCCCGGAGGTGTGTTGCGGCACGGCGCGCAGCGCGCAGCGCAGCGCAATTGCGCGCAATTCGTCCCATTTATGAGCTATTGCACATTAAACACAGCAAATTGGATTGCACGCAGCACCGCCCGCGCGCGCATCGGGGCCGGCGCGCACCCATAAATGCCGCATGATACGGGCAGCACGACGGCGCCGACCGCCGCGCCATGGCCAGCCAGCCACTAGTCAGTCAGCCAGCCAGCAGCGCTCCCTGTCAGCCGGCACTAGGCGTTTGCCGTAGCGCGGAAAAAATCGGCGGTGGGCCCCAGGAGCAGAATCGGGCCCTAGCCCTGTTTATATTAGCAGAACGCGTTTTTGCAGCTACGCCACGCGTTGTATGGGCCAAATCGGCGACCCGTTCAGCCGGTTCAAGCCCGCGGGCTCGGGCGCACCGCCGTTCTTCGAAAGCGTCCAGCGCTCGAAGGACGCGCAATTGCTCCGCTCCCGCATCGAGGACATCCTCGGCCCGCTTCCCGATCCGGCGTTCGAGCACCTCAAACCGCTGGCCGAGCGCGACTTCCAGCAAGCCATTGAGTCCTTTTTCGAGCACGGCATTCCCGAGCCAAAGAGCCCCGAGCCGCAGGTGAAACAAGAGCGTGCGGACACGCCGGATCCGCCCGTGCTTGCGGCTTCAAGCGACGGCTCCGAGCCCGGCCCACAAAAGTCGGCCACGCCAGAGCCGGCACCGCCCGCTACGCCAGAAACAGCGCCGCCAGCTACGCCGGAAGCTGCTGCCCCGGAAGCTGCTGCCCCAGTTACTGCATCGGCGGACGCCCCACAGGCCGCGTGGGAAAACAACCGCCGGCTCATTGGCAGCTTCCAGTGCGACGCGTGGTGCACGCGCTCGGGCCGCAACTTCGCCAAGTTCGGCGAGGTGTTGCGCGTCGGCCGCACGGCGCCAGCCTCGCAGTCGGCGTTCTCGTCGTCGTCGGCGTCGTCCGCAAAACAGCGCGACGACAACATCGTGCGCTTCTACACTAGCGACGGCCTCGACTTCGCGCGCTCGAGGGAAGAGGATGCGCGCTTCATGTCTGTTCTGATTGATACTGGTATCTGTGCCTTCGAGGCCACCGTCATCTACGCAGACACGCAGCTGCGGCTCGGCTCGACGATCTACGTCCAGATGGACTGCTACCTCCTGCCGTCGGCGTTTGCGTCGTCGTCGTCGTTCAGCGTGGCCCTCGAGCACCGGCCCAAGAAGAAGAAGGGCGTTGTGGACGAGTCGCGCGAGACGCACGAGGAGCGGCTCGTTCGCCTCCGCCAGGCCGCCCTTGTGAACCTGTTCAACCGGCTCGGCCTCACCGACTCGGCGCCGGACATGAACCAGGCGCTCAGCGACATGAACAACAGCGCAGCGTCGCGCGGCCCGGACGGCGAGGAGGGCCGCGAGCTCAGCCAGGACCAGCTCGACTTGTTCTACCGCACCACGGACTCGTCGGCCAAGAACGTCGGCTTCGAGGAACGGGACCCGGAGCCGTCGTTTGCGCTGGATCTGTTTGCATACCAGAAGCGTGGCCTTGCGTGGATGGTCCAGCGCGAGAATGCCGGCACCGCCGAGGGCAGCGTCAACACAGAGCTCAGTGAAACGCACCCGTTATGGACGCAGCTCGCGTGGCCTAGTGGCGAGCCGTTCTGGGCCAACCTGAACAGCGGCGAGCTCAGCCTGCAGCGGCCCACCTTGGAGACAAAAAGCCGCGGCGGCATTCTCGCCGACGAGATGGGCCTCGGCAAGACGATCTCCATCCTCGCGCTCGTGCACTCGGGCCTCAACGAGGTCCGCGGCCACACAACCCTTGTTGTTGCGCCAATGTCCCTGCTCTCGCAGTGGGAGAGCGAGATCCAGAAGGCGTCGGCGTCGCCCAAAAGCTGCGGGTGCCTCGTATACTACGGCGCCGGCGCTACCCAGTCCAGAGACAACTTGTCGATGTTTCTCGACGCCAGGGTGCCCATGCGCAAAGTCGTCGTCACGAGCTACGGCATGGTCATCTCCGAGCACAAGCAGCGGCACCTGTTCCGCGGCACTCTTTTCGACTACGAGTTCGACCGCATTGTTCTGGACGAGGCTCACACCATCAAGAATCGGTCCACGCAGACAGCAAAGGCCTGCTTCGACCTGAACGGCCAGCGCCGCTGGGTGCTCACGGGCACGCCGGTCGTGAACCGCTTAGAAGACCTGTACAGCCTTGTGCGCTTCATTGGTGTCGAGCCCTGGGACAATTTCATCTTTTGGCGCGCATTCATCACCGAGCAGTTCGAGAAGCAGGAGACGCGCGAGCGTGCTATGAACACCGTGCAGGCCGTGGTGTCGCCAATATGTTTGCGCCGCACAAAGGGCATGACGGACCCGGCCACGGGGCGCCCGCTCGTGGAGCTGCCGTCCAAAATCGTCGAGGTAAAGCGAATCGCCTTCTCGCCAGACGAGCACACGCTTTATTCCCATCTCTATGCACAGATCCGCGAGTCCGTGCAAGATAAGGTGATGGAGGGCACGGCCAGCACGAAGTACAGCGCCATTCTTGCCTTACTCCTGCGGCTGCGACAAGTTTGTTGCCATCCACTTCTTCTCAAAAAAGGCGTACATGCCGACTCAGCAGACCAGCCGGCAGACCAGCCCGTAGACGCGGCCGCGGACGGCGGAGCACCAAACGCGAAGCGCGTAAAGCGCGAGGATACGTCCTCGAATGCGGCCGATTTGAGGCTGGACCTCACAGCAGACGCCGAGTCGCTTCTCGCCAAGTTCACTGCTACGCCTAGCGTCGAGTACACGTTGGACACTTTGAAGACGTTGCTCGAGAGGCCCATTGAGGAAGAGGAATGTGTCATTTGCAGCGAGACCCAAACCGAGCCGGTCATTCTCGAATGCCTGCATTCGGCGTGCCGCGACTGTCTCATGTGCCACATCGACCATCTGAAGCGGCGCGGCGATGAGCCCGTGTGCCACATCTGCCGCGCACCAATCAATATGTCTCGCATGTTCGTGCTGAACCGCGAGGCAAAAAGACTGCAGCCACTCAATATGGGCATACAGAGCTCGAAAATTAGGGCGCTGGTCTCAGACCTGCGTCAGGCATCCGTACAAGGGGTTGGAAAAGCCGTCGTGTTCTCGCAGTTCACTGCCTTCCTCGATATCATCCAGACTAACCTCGAAGAGGCCGGGTTCCCCGTTTACCGGTTCGATGGCTCGATGTCGCAGATGCAGCGCGCCGCCGCGGTCGAAGGGTTCAAGGCTGAAACGCGCGATAACGCGGTGTTTTTGCTGAGCCTGAAGGCAGGCGGCGTCGGCCTGAACCTTGTTGTGGCCAAACACGCGTACCTCATGGACCCCTGGTGGAGTTACGCGGTTGAGTCGCAAGCCATTGACCGCATCCACCGCATGGGTCAAACCGCCGCGGTGAAAGTTACACGGTTCATCATCGAGGGCTCGATTGAGGAGCGCATGCTCAAAATTCAGGAGCGCAAACGCGCGCTCTCGAGCGTTGTGAGCGAAGATGAGCGCCGCGCTGAGCAGCTGGAAAACATCAAACTGTTGCTGGATCTGCCGGAGATCAGCGGGCCGACTTCAACACTGCAGTCGTCGCCGTGAGATTCGCGCGAACTGCAAGTATCGAGTCGCACGTCTGGGCCGAGATTCGCATGCCTGTGTGCTACACTTACTGGGCTACTTAGAATCGTTATTCGGGAAGCTCCACTTAATTCGACCCGGTCCGCGATTCACGGTGCCAGCCAGGATTACGCCACCAGACATTTACTACTGACTATCTAATACCCTCCACGGCGATCTTGTAATTCTAGCTATGAAATACGAACATATTCACGTAAATATGCTACGCGTAGGTAGCTGCGCTTTTATTGTTCGGCAATCGATTTCCGACGTTGGGCGGCGATGCCGTCCAAACACTAATTGCGAGATCACGGCCGACCCTGCATGATGCCTGCAGCGCCGAGAAAATATTCTCGCCGGACGCACGTAGACGCCGGCCAATCGGCCTACGTCATTTCCCATTTCGCACGCACGGCCTGCATGGCCGGAGGCGACCCAGGGTCGGAGGGCTAGGGCCGAGCCTTAATCGCGTCATGACGAAATAGGGCGCCAGTCTCCGACGAGGGTTCACAATGAATCGTCACATGATGTGGTCATCTGGACGTCGTACTAGTAGCAAGAAGATCCGGATTGCCTCGTCTTCTCCATAGGAAAAAGACGGCGTATCGAAGATCCATTAGCAGCACGGTAAATTGCTTTTGTGATTCAAAAGTGCGCCTAGAGTAATTACCTACAAAGGGAGTGGTTTACTTGGTGAGCTTGCTCATGATCTCGAGGTATTTTCTTTAGGTACATCTTACATCCCGTAACCGGAGTCCCAGTAGTATGTAGTGTTTACGTCTCTGCAGTGCGCCCCACACATCTAAAAAAATTAAAAATAAGGCTCGAAAGTCTGCACCAATGATATCCCAATTGCGTCTGCCTCTGACTTGGCTGACAATGCCTCCGAAGCGCCGCGCGAGAAGACGACAAAAATATTTACGAGACCACCGGCGGCTGCCCTGACTAAGGCGGTCTCCTCACCTGCCATTTTCACGATTGCTAAGTATTTATGAAACAAACCCCGCCGGCGTTTGTTTATCCGCGCATCCCTGCCCTTAAGCCGCGCGAACCAATCGCCGGGTATCTCCCCCTCCCGGGTACGGTGATCCTAGCCCTGATAATTACGACGCTGTTCGAACCAATAATTTCATTTGTTATGTCCAATGAATACATGCAGGCCTAGGGTTGCATGTGCTTACTACAGATCCCGAAAAGGAACCCGTCGCAGCTGAAACCTTTTCAGGCGGCTCTCGCCAAGGGACGCCCTAGCACAACGGTCCCCCGGGCAAGCCAAAACCGACTGCCGTACGCTTAACGATGCCGCGGTACGTTCACACTCATGTATCTAAAAAATCCCATTAATTTACTATCCAGCCGGCCTATCGATCGATCGGCGCCCTGGCCGCGAGAGAAACGGACTCGGCCATCCTCTCTCGCCGACTCACCACCACCGTCCGGCCTACCCTCAGGAGTAAGCGGTGGCTGTTTGTATATAGCCGCATTGGGCCTGTGCTGACGAATCGGGCAGCCTGAAACCACCCTTCGATCCGTCCTATCAGGCGACGCTCCTAGTCATGGGCCCGTGATAAGGCGTTCGATTTGTGCTGCCCTATTCGACAACGCGGTCGGTCCGGCCATCCCTCTAACGTCGGTCACTTCTGCAGCCGCATATCCCTAGCCCTACCTTGATGTTGGTAGGCAACAAATACGCACAAACGGCAGGGGTCGCACCCCAAACAAAGCAAAGTACACAATCACGCAGAACCCCGAAGACGGGTGAAAACTCGAATCGAGACTACATAGCTATCACCTACAACTCATACAATCATAAGACATATCGGTGACGAAAATCTGTGCGCGGGACATCGACCCTGTTTATTTGTTATGGTCGCATACCTATCGCCGGAGTTGGCCGAACTTTGTTTTTTTGACGAAACCCTACAGCCCATGTGCTTACCAATGTGAAATTAGGTAACCTATGTGACCAGTTATAAATGATTACGGGCGTGCAACGACCTCGGATTTTTCCTCTCCAACTCTTGTTGCAAGAAGTCCACCTTAATACCCCCTTCTTCTTCTAACAAGATGTCTGAGGAGGAGACTAAGCTACAGGAAGCTCCCGCCGAGAACCTCGACGAGTACGCCGCTCTGGTGCGCTTCGTTGCTACCTACCGGGAAGGTAATCAGGAAGAGGAGGCCACCAATGAGGAGGCGGGCGAAGAGAAGCCCGTCCCCAAGTGGAAGTTCTGGGCCAAGAAGAAGGAGGGCACTGGCCACTTCGAGGTCCCTGACTCGTGGCTCACGACGGACATGAAGTCTGGTCTCACGAACGGCGAGGCCGAGCAGCGCCGTAAGAAGGCTGGCTGGAACGAGCTTTCCAGCGACCACGTTAATTTCTTCGTGCAGTTCCTCAGCTACTTCCGTGGCCCCATTCTGTACGTTATGGAGGTTGGTGTCATGTTCGCCGCCGGTCTCCGTGACTGGGTTGATTTCGGTGTTATCATCGGTATTCTGATGCTGAACGCCTTCGTTGGTTGGTACCAGGAGTCTAAGGCTGCTGATGTCGTCGCCTCGCTCAAGGCCGACATCGCCATGAAGGCTACCATTGTTCGTGAGGGCCACGAGCAGGTCATTCCTGCTCGTGAGGTTGTTCCTGGTGACATCGCTGTTGTTGAGGAGGGTACTGTCATCCCTGGTGATGGCCGTATTATCTGCGACTATGACAACCCGCAGGGCTACGCCGAGTACCTTGACTACATCAACTCGGATCTGTCTGCTGCTGCTCACGATGAGGACGAAGAGGATGAGGAGGGCGACCGCGGCCGGAAGAACGGCCACCCCATCCTGGCTGTTGACCAGTCGTCCATGACTGGTGAGTCGCTTGCCGTCGACAAGTACATGGCTGACTACATCTACTACACGACCGGCGCTAAGCGCGGTAAGGCTTACGTTGTTATCACTGGCACTGGTACCGGTACCTTCGTCGGTAAGACTGCTTCGATGGTCCAGGGTGCCCAGGACCAGGGTCACTTCAAGGCTGTCATGGACTCGATTGGAACTTCGCTGCTGGTGCTTGTCGTTGCCTGGATCCTGGCGTCTTGGATTGGTGCCTTCTTCCGTCACCTGAAGATTGCCACGCCTGAGCACTCCTCGAACAACCTGCTGCACTACGTCCTTATTCTGCTCATTGTTGGTGTTCCTGTCGGTCTGCCCGTCGTTACCACGACGACGCTCGCTGTCGGTGCCGCTTACCTTGCTGACCGTAAGGCCATTGTGCAGAAGCTGACTGCCATTGAGTCGCTTGCTGGTGTCGACATCCTGTGCTCGGACAAGACCGGTACCCTTACTGCCAACAAGCTGTCCATTCGTGAGCCTTTCGTCTCTGAGGGTGTTGATGCCAACTGGATGATGGCCGTCGCTGCTCTTGCCTCGACGCACAACCTGAAGGCTCTGAAGAACGACCCCATTGACAAGATCACCATCCTGACGCTCAAGCGCTACCCCAAGGCCCTCGACATCATGCAGCAGGGCTGGCGCACGATCCAGTTCACGCCCTTCGACCCTGTCTCGAAGCGTATCACTTCGGTTTGCGAGCTTAATGGCGAGACTTACACGTGCGCTAAGGGTGCTCCCAACGCTATCCTGCGTCTCTCGAACTGCTCTCCTGAGGCTGCTGAGCTCTACCGCGAGAAGTCGCGTGAGTTCGCCTCGCGTGGTTTCCGTACCCTCGGTGTTGCCGTGAAGAAGGGCGACGAGGACTGGCAGCTGCTTGGTATGATCTCCCTGTTCGACCCTCCCCGTGATGACACTGCTCAGACTATCATTGAGGCCCAGCACCTTGGTCTTTCGGTCAAGATGTTGACTGGTGACGCCATTGCCATTGCCAAGGAGACCTGTAAGATGCTGGCCCTTGGTACCAAGGTGTACAACTCCGACAAGCTTGTTAACGGTGGCCTTACGGGTGCGCTGCAGCACGACCTTGTTGAGAAGGCTGACGGTTTCGCTGAGGTGTTCCCCGAGCACAAGTACCAGGTCGTCGAGATGCTCCAGGAGCGTGGTCACCTTACGGCCATGACTGGTGACGGTGTCAACGACGCCCCCTCGCTGAAGAAGTCTGACTGCGGTATTGCCGTCGAGGGTGCCACTGAGGCTGCCCAGGCTGCTGCTGATATTGTGTTCATTGCCCCTGGTCTGTCTACGATTGTCGACTCTATCAAGGTCGCTCGCCAGATTTTCCAGCGCATGAAGGCTTACATTCAGTACCGTATCGCTCTGTGTCTGCATCTTGAGATTTACCTTGTCACTGGCATGATCATCATCAACGAGACCCTCCGTGTCGAGCTTGTTGTGTTCCTTGCCTTGTTCGCTGACCTTGCCACCATTGCCATTGCTTACGATAACGCTCACTACGAGCCGCGTCCGGTCGAGTGGCAGCTGCCGAAGATCTGGATTATCTCGTCCATCCTTGGTCTGCTCCTTGCTCTTGGTACCTGGGTTATCCGTGCGACGATGTACCTGCCCAACGGTGGTATCATTGAGAACTACGGCTCTGTCCAGGAGGTTCTCTTCCTTGAGATCTCGCTTACTGAGAACTGGCTCATCTTCGTTACTCGTGGTGGCCAGACCAAGCCTAGCTGGGAGCTGGTGTTCGCCATTCTTGGTGTCGATGTTATCTCCACGATCTTCTGCCTGTTCGGTTGGCTGTCTGGCCCTGGCTCGACCCTTGACACGAACCCGCGTGACCTCTTCGACGAGACGACTGATGGCTGGACTTCGGTTGTTACCGTCATTGTTGTCTGGATGTACTCGATCCTTGTCACCATTGTCATTGCCGTGTTTGCGTTCATGCTGAACCGTGCGCCCTGGCTGGTCAACGTCGGTCGCCAGAACCGCTCGCAGGCCGACGCCAAGCTCGAGAACCTCATCGCCCGTCTGTCCCGTCTTGCAATTGAGCACGAGACTGACGAGTCTGGCATCTCGCGCTTCGTCATTGCGAACAAGACTTCTGCCGCTGAGGAGATGGACTAATCTAACTAGACATTTTTGAGCATACATTTAATCCTTGTCTTAGCGCTGAATTTCATTAATAAATATAATACATTTGAATCGTACTAAGGAAGAGAAAATAACGCCTCAGAAATGTTAAGTAGTCAGCGGCCAAAGATTAAAGATGTGTTCGAGAGGTAGATAGTAGCATTGGCCTCGATCAGAAAATGCGAGTTCCTGTAACTACGGAGTCTGAGGCCTGAGATGTTTTTAAGTTAGATGGGATTCATACTGTCTACTACGACTCTAGTACGTTCATTGGTGGTATGCTCGTATATTCTGCTTATAACGCAAATTGGCTTAGTATACGAGCACATATTTGGCTTACACCATCACGATTGGAGGTATAGTTGTGTGTAATTGTCTCGGAGCGGCACGTAGCTGGATTCTAAGACGTAAGCATTAACGTTGGCCCCAATACGATGCGGCATTTTGGTCATTGGAGCGCGCGCAGTCTTGGCAGCTGATCGAGCTGCGATCAAATCAATTTTTGCCCACACTCAGAGACAAGCGATTTTCAATTCCTCGAACGGGTGGATTTATTGTGCATGGGACCACTTTTACGGAAGCCCACATCATGCCTCTCACCGTCGCGTATGCCTGCGGGGTTATTCATGACGTCATGTTGTTGATGTCATGTGATGTCATTGTACATAGGTATGCGGGATTATGCATGAGCATCTGCATTCCAAAGATGTGGTTTCCACGAGGAACGGACTAGCGCTTGTGCGTCAACGGAGCTTCATTAGGAGTCGTATGGTCCGTTCGTTTATTTCCCCGAGGATAGTGCGACAGAGTGTGATATTACAATTAGATGTGGTATTTAGCTATTGATACATATGTGGTTTGGACAGAATTCAAGTCAGTTAGATGAAGTAGAGACCAACCGCGGCGATGGCACCGAGGGCGCTGATCTTCAGGTTAGAAGCGCCGTTAGCGACAGCAACGCCCGACCCGGAAGCGCTAGGCTTGGCGACGGTGGGAGCAGCCGGCGTGGCCGTGCAGCTGCAGTCCTCGACAGTCAGCGTCGTAGCAGACGACACAGTGTAAGTTGAGTTGCCGTAGGCGAACGTCGTGGGCGTGGGGCACTCAATGGTCGTGTACTTCGTGGTCTTGGCCGTCACGGTGGCGTTGTAGAAGCCCGACGTCTGCTTGGCGGCAGACGAAGTGACAGGTGCCGACGACGACGCGGCGGCAGGCGCCGAAGAAGCAGCACCAGAGTCGGAGCCAACCTTGATCTTGATGGGCTCGCAGCCCGAGGAGACGGTCTCGCCCTCGCCGTAAACGGCAACCAGCCACTGCTCCTTCGAGTATCCGTACGGATCCCTCTGGGGGCCCGGCGCGCAGGCGTAGAAGACGCTGTTCGAGCCGTTCACTGTGACGTAACCGCCGTCGACCGAGGCGCCAATGCCGAACGGTCCACCCTGGGTGGCAACAAACTGGTTACCCAGCTCGCCGTAGACGAAGGGAGCAATGCCGCCGAGGTCCTGCGTGATGTTACCTCCCGTGAGATTGTATTTAGCCGAAGTCTCATTTGTGAGGAAAACGCCGTTGATGCCGGCGCCCTCGTGAATGCTGTAGATACCCTTCTCATTTGTGGCAGAGTTCGAGGACTCAGTGGTCAGAGAAATGGTCTCCGCCGCAGCAGCGGTGGCAGAAGACAGAGCGAGCAAAACAGTAGAAGCTTTCATGTTAAGAGTTTGTGTGAGGGATATTCGCGAGCGTCGATGCGACTTTTATAGTTGTTAAATCGTGCTATTATTAACCCCGAGTTTTTCATGTGCGGCTAAAAATAGATAGCAGACCGAAACGAGAACATGCATACCCTAGGTATGTACCCTAGACGCACGTTTCCTTGAGCACCGGCACATGGCGGCTTGCTTGGCGCTAGGCGCTGGGCGTGCGTGCAGGGCTCGTGCGGGGGAACAGTTTTATTCCCAAGTCCTATTGCAGGGTGTAGAGCCTGCTTAAGGTCTGGTATAAGTGGCTATCTGGGGTAAACACCCGGGGAGAATCACCCAGCCGTTGACTCAATGGAACAATCAGGCCCGTACATGATGCACAGCATATGACTCCCGCATACTGATGGAATCTAATTTAATCCTGAAGGCTCTGGGGTACCTCCAGATTCTCGCTCCTGTGGTACGGGTACAGTAGTGATGAGTTCATGACGTCACCATCTCCGCCGAAGGATGACCCCTTTGACTACATGAACTTAAATTCAATTGCGCGCTAAGTTTATCTCCTTACAGGAATGCTAGTCCCACGATGATGAGGGCTCCGAGCTTGTTGGTTCGCGGCGCAGCATTGGCAAGAGGGATGGACGGCGCATTTTGATTGGTAGTTGCAACGCTTGGGGCCGAAGGCGTGGCTGTACAGGAGCAGTCCTTGATAGTAAGCGTGGTGGCCGATGATACTGTGTAGTTTGTGCCTCCGTACACAATAGTTGTGGGCGTCGGGCACTCGATTGTGGTGTATCCGGGTTTCACGACAGCTGTGTCTAGGGACTATGGCATGCTTACTGCCGTAGCGAGTGGAGTGCAAAACGGCTGCGGCTGTGTACTGCATGGGTGTTAAAGGTAGAAAATATGTTTATGTGCCGAACGGGTCTTTTCGCACCCCGGTTTTGGGGGTAGGGGCAGTTCCTTCTTTAGGAATCCGTCTGACTAATAGCGTGTCGAGTTATGTATGTAAATTAAGAAGCGTAGTGAATGTTGAGCAAAGCGTCTCGGAAATTCATTGACATTCAGACCCAAAACCAAGGATACTCCCTGAACCTACTTTCAAGAGGTTAAAACGAGGGAATAAGACAGCATTGAGTAGATGACTAGTACCCAGTTAAAACCGGTGTATAGCCCCAGTATCTTAGGCTGCTGATATAGCCAGCGCCAGGCGCTGGCCAGGTTCCTCAAAACTGCAGAAACCATCTATAGTGACTGGGGTCGCCTAGCGGCGGTGATACTCACGTCACCGAGGGCGGCTTCAAACGCCCAGTACCTACAATTTCAATCGATTGGTCAAATCAACCACCAACATCGCCCATCCATATGAGGTATGTAGTGGCCAATGATTGTAGTGGGGCAGGCCACTGCCTAACGTGCTATTTGATCGAGTCTACCAGCGAGAGTGCGCCACCACGTGCTGAGCCGAGTTCAGTTCTTCTAACCGGCCGCGTTATTCATAGGACTAGCATTGATAGATGATAACTGGGTATAATAGCAAAGTATGGGGTTACGGAAATGGAGGTGCGCAGAGAAGCCACGCGTTCACAGGAATGCTACTCGGAGATTGTGCGCCTACTCGTCATGCCAGCGCAAATGCTTGCGCTTGTGGTGCCGCGGCGCCGGCTCGTCGGCAGCGCTGTCAGAGTGCGCGCGCCGGCGGTGCTGCTTGTGAGCGCCGTGCGCGCGGCGGTGCTGTTTGCCGTGGTGATGACCCTTGCGCTCCTTCTTGAGGCGCTTTTCCTCATCGCGCTTCCGCGAGCCCTCGCGGCCGCCTACCGTGTACACATACAATTTGGCACCGCCATGCAGCATGCGATCGAGATCCTCATCAAGGGCCGTGGCTCCGCCATGCTCGGTGTCATTTTGCGACTCCCAAAACGTGTCCCAAGTAGCCGGCGGTGGGTACTTCGCATTGCCCTCCTCGGGGCCACTATCCGACGTAAAGTTGTCCGATGCGCTATCGGCGTCGCTGAACTCAGACACGCTGAAGTCACCGTCTGCTCCAGGAGCCCATCCCGCGGGACCGTCGAAGCCGCATGCAGCCTCAGAAACATCCTGCGCGGGCGTCTTTTCCTCCTTTGTGGCCTTGGCCACGTCCTCAGCTACACTTCCGACGGCTGCACTCCCAGCAGTAAGTCTCGCATCACTGTCCTCCTCAGAGTCGCTTACATCGATGGCACTGACATCGCTCTGCAAGATATCAGCATCTGAGTCGAGTTCCTCCTCGCTCGAGCTGTCACTCACGACGACGATCTCCTTCTCTCGCGGAGCCGGGCTTGAGCACGGAGCCGGGCTTGAGCGCGGGCTGGAGCTCAGGCTCGGCTGGGACGGCGAATCGAGGTGTAGAACTGCCGTCACACAGGAGTCGTAGTCTGACTCGTCGTCAGACTCCGAAACAAGGTCCACTTCAACGTTCGAGGCGGCCGCAGCAGGTGCTCCACCAGAGCCACCGGGCGAGGGCGCTCGCCATGCCACCGGCGAGGCTGCGCGTGAGACGACTGGCGACTCGTGAGGCGAGGTAAGTGGCGTCTCCTCGCTGCCCTCGCGGTCTCCGAAAACCGTGGGCTCCCTGGAAGGCGCCTCTGCAGTGGCCGGCAAAGCCACAGACTCTTCGGTAGCAGCGGCAGTGACCTCTACAGGGCAAGCCGACTTCTCGCTAGCCGCGTCGGTGGCCTCTGCAGCGCGGGCCGACCTCTTGGCAGCGCGGGCAGCGTCCTGTGCGACCCAAGCCGCCTCGACTTCGGCATCTCTGGCAGCAAAGGCAGCCCACGCAGCCTTGGTATCCTCGCGATTAGCGTACTCCTCCGCAAGCTCTTTCTCGAATTCGTGAGCGTAACGGCCGCGCTTGTTCTTCCTGTAGGCAATATCGTCGTAGAATTCGGCATCCGATGTCTCGTCCTTCTCGTAGAGCCGCGACACCAGCTCCTTGTACTCCTCTTTGGCCGCATCGATGATGGCCGCCGACTCGGACTCCGACTCCGACTCCCAAATTGAGCCGTAATACAGGTCCCCATCGGCATCCGTCAAGTCAGCCTCGGAGGTTGTCAAGTCGTTATCGGAGGTCGTCGTTTGATCCTCAGTTTCTGCGGTAGGCGCCTCGGACTCGGCCTCGGAGTCGACCTCGGAGTTGACCTCGGAGTTGACATCGGCGTCGTCACCGAAGCTCCCGATAACATCTGCCTCAGCATCAGAGCCCGGCCACACGTTCTCGTGCTCCGATTGCTCGCTACTTAGGTTCGCAGCGCTCTTCACGGAAGGCTCGGACTCGGTTCCGTACTCGCGCGTGACATCAGCATCCTGTACATCCTCCATGCACTCTGAAGCATGCTCACTCGGCTCATTCAAAGAGGTTTGAGCGGACACATCGGCGTCCGTGCGCCGCGTCCAGTGCGACCACAGCGGACGCGGCTCGTCGAGCTCTTCTTCCAGCGACCGCACGGTGGTGCGTTGCGGCGACTCCTGAGACGCCTTCTGCTGCACCTTCGCTCCGGCCTTACGCGTGCGCAAGCTCACATCCGCGTTGTCTCGTTTCGGCGTTCCGAACATCCGGCTAGCAGTCTCCATGGTCTCGTCATGGAACTCGTGGGTTCCGACGTCAGGTACGGAGACGGATACGCGAGCAAATGGCCGCTGGTTGTGTACACCGGGAAACACCAGGCGCTCTGCGTCACGGAACGCCTCATCCAGATCCGGGGTCACCTTGATGTTAATAGGCTGCGTGCCACGCGAAGAGCCCGTAGCGCCGGCGTGCGAAGAGCCAGCCGTATGCGAAGAGCCAGCGGTATGCAAAGAGCCAGCGGTATGCGAAGAGCCAGCGGTAAGCAAAGAGCCATTTGCCCAGGTTCCCAGGGCGCTGCCCGGCACAAATGCGGGATCCGCGCCCAGCAATGGCTCCAGCAAGAAGTTGGGGAGCGGGCCGATTTCGCCGTCTACGTCACCCGTGAGCGCGGCAATGGCGTCAAGGCCGCCACAGAAACGGCCGTCGCTGCGCAAGTCTGCGTACGGGCCTGCGGCGCGCTGCTCCTCGATGGTGCGCATGGCGCGGCGCCACGCGTCGGCGCGCTCGGCAGGCGAGCGCGCGGAGTCGAGCTCGGCGTAGAGCTGGAGCTTCAATTTCTTGGCCGGCGCAAGCGGCTCAGGGTCCTCGCTCGCGGCGCGCTTCTGCGCCCGCGGCGCCTGCGGCGCCGCGGCGTCGCCGCGGCGGAACAATCGTCTCAGCACGTTCATGGCCGGGTACCTCGAGGTCTCTGGTTGTGGTCAATTGAGCGCTGCGGTGTCAATTGAGGCGCGAAGGTCTCAATGTTGGGTGGCGCAACAGGCGGGGGTGGTGCAAGAGCGAGTGCGAAACGCTTCCAGGGCTCAAAGAGGGAAGGAAGTGGCGAGAGCGTAGTAGTCACCCAAAGCGCTGATAACACCCACAATCCGCGGCTAGGGCAACCCTATGTGGGTGCGGACCGAGCCCTAGCCCAGTCCAATAACGCCATTCTACCGCCCGCCGGTACCCGTTTCAGGGCGCGCGGCTCTCGGCCGCGCCATGGGCCGTGGCCGCGCGTGTCGCAGGGAGCGCAATTATGCGACGCTCATGGCTCTCGCACGCGCGGGTCAGCACAGGTTGTACACTCTTATTGCTGGGGGCCAAGGGAGCCTTGCCGGACACGTTACCCTGAGTAACCCATAGCGGGTACCGTCAGCGGGAACCCTGAGAGAACCCCGGGAGCAGAAACCCTGGCGGGAACCCTGGAACCCGGTGCTTGGGAGTCTTGGGAGCCGGCGGCCTGCTGGGAGCCGGGGAACCCTTGTCCTGGGCAATGAACCACAACCCAGCGAGCCACGCCTAACTCAAAGGGCCATGAAAGCCGTGATGCATGCGAGTGCGCGGGTGCGGCCCGCGGCGCTCACAAGCAGCAAGTTGCGCTCACACTATAGTAAGCGCGCGTGGCCTGCCGCGGCGCCGCGGGCCGCGCTCGGCCCGTCCGTGCTGGGCACGCGCGGCATTGTCATCCAGCGCCGCTTCCTGCTCGGCGGGTTCTTCCGCATTGCGCGCTCGGGTGCCGCCGTCGCGGCCGGCGCGGCCGCCGGCGGCGCCGCGTACGCGAACCACAAGTTCTCCGAGGCCACGGGCGCCGTCGGCGACCGCATCGACAAGGTATCCGACTGGCTCAGCGGCGTGTGGAACCAGATCGAGCTGCCCGACGCGTCCGGCGTGTACAGCACGGACTCCGGCGGCTCTGGGAGCGCGGCCGGTGCCGGCTCTGGAGCGGGAAGTGGCGAGAGCGGCAGCAGTGGCGGCGGCGGCGGCGGCAATGGCGGCGGCAGCAGCGGCGCGAACGGCGGCCCCGACGGCGCTGGCGAGGCCCTCGCTGTCGGCGCCGCCATGTCGGCCGTAAGCACGGACGACGTGTCTGTGGACGATGCCGTGAACACCATGGACGACCAGATGATCACAATGACGCGCAAGATGATCGAGATCCGCAACATTCTGCTGCAGATCGATGGCTCCGACCAGGTGAGCCTGCCGTCGATTGTTGTGATCGGGTCCCAGTCAAGCGGCAAGTCGTCCGTGCTCGAGGCCATCGTTGGCCACGAGTTTCTGCCCAAGGGGTCTAATATGGTGACGCGGCGGCCCATCGAGCTGACGCTCATGCACTCGAACGCCGACAGCGCCAGCGAGTACTGCGAGTTTCCGGCCATGCGCTCGGGCCGCATCACGAACTTCCGCGACGTGCAGAAGACGCTCACGGACCTTAACCGCGCTGTGCCGGCCGAGCAGGTCGTCAGCGACGAGCCCATCCAGCTGCAGATCCACTCGCCGCACGTCCCGGACCTGACGCTCATCGACCTGCCTGGCTACATCCAGGTCGTTGCCGCAGACCAGCCGCTCGAGCTGAAGACGCGCATCGCCGAGCTGTGCGACAAGTACATCCAGCCGCCGAACGTCATTCTCGCGGTGTCGGCCGCCGACGTGGACCTGGCAAACTCGACGGCGCTGCGCGCGTCGCGCCGCGCCGACCCGCGCGGCGAGCGCACGATCGGCGTCATCACGAAGATGGACCTCGTCGACGCGCGCCGCGGCCGCGACACGCTGCTCACGCGCGAGTACCCGCTGCGCATGGGCTACGTCGGCGTCGTGACGCGCGCGCCGCACCAGGGCGTGTCGCTGTTCGGCGGCTCGCCGAACATGACGAAGGCCGTGGCTGAGACCGAGCAAGCGTTCTTCAACAACGAGGAGTATCGTGGCATCGACGTCGGCGTGCTCACGCTGCGCAAGAAGCTGATGCGCGTTCTCGAGAAGAGCATGTCGGCGTCGCTCGAGCCGACAACGCGCGCCATCCGCAAGGAGCTCGAGGAGACGGCGTACGCCTTCAAGGTCCAGTACAACGACCGCGTGCTCACGCCCCAGACGTATCTGGCGCAGTGCGCCGACGCGTTCAAGGTCGGCTTCCAAGACATGAGTACGAACTTCGGCCGCGACGAGGTGCGCGAGCTCATTAAGCGCAACCTCGACCAGAAGGTGCTGGACTTGCTTGCCCAAACGTATTGGAACCGACCGCCAGGTATCGACTCGCGCACGCACGACTACTTCAACGATGCGGTGAACCAGGACCCGGATATCGGGGACTTGGCGTCGCCCAAGCCCGACATGCTGTTGTGGCAGACGAAGCTCGAGCAGATGTCGGCCTCGCTCACGAAGTCCGGTGTTGGCCGCGTGTCGACGTCGATGCTCGTGGACGCTATTCACAGCCACATGGCCGAGCTCGAGGACGCATCGCCGTTCCGCAACCACCCGCTCGCGCTCGAGGCCGTGAACGAGGCGACGGACAAGATTTTGAACGGCAAATTCTATGCGACGGCTGACCAGATCGAGAACTCGATCAAGCCGTACAAATATGAGGTGGACATGGACGCGCGCGAGTGGGCGCAGTCGCGCGAGCACGCCGTGACGCTGCTGAAGGAGGAGCTGCGGCAGTGCACGGCGGCGTACGACGCGATCAGCAACGAGATCGGCGCGAAGAAGCTGAACAGCCTGATCAAGTCGCTGGGCTCTGTGCAGCCTGTGGAGAACCTCGACCACTTCAGCTCGTCGCTGCTTACGAAGGCGCGGCTGGCGCTGTTTCTGCGCGAGCGCGCCGAGCTGCTGCGCGCGCGCTCAGCGTTTGTGCGCTCATCCAAATGCAAGTCGCGCAAGAGCAAGGCGCTGTGCCCCGAGGTGTTTATGGACGTCGTGGCAAACAAGCTTGCAGCAACGTCGGTGCTGTTCCTGAACTTCGAGCTGCTGAGCGACTTCTACTACTCGTTCCCGCGCGAGTTTGACGAGAGGCTGCAATCGATGAGCGAGCAGGAGGTGGAGACGCTTGCGACGCAGGACCCGCAAGTGAAGCGGCACGTCGAGCTGCAGCATCGCAAGGAGCTGCTGCAGCTCGCGCTCACGAAGCTGCAAACGATCACAGAGATCCGCAACATGGAGGCGCGGCACCTGTGAGGCCCGCAGTTGTGAGATCGGCATCCGTGAGGCAAGTGGTTGTGAAATCTCGTCTCGCCAAATTTGTGCGGCACCTCTCGCCGATCGACCAAGTGACTCCACGCTTTCAGTTAGCACCTGCGATGAGTATCTTAACACTCGGACTTATCTGGCGTGACGCAGAAAATCAGGCAGCTTCCGCACTTCTGCGCTATAGGAGGTGGAGAAATCGTGCGGCACCGCCTATACATAAGACGCCGCGGCACCCCGACCCTTGCACATAAGACGTCGCGGCACCCTCTGAACATGTGAGGTGGCAGCCCATAAACACTTTCTCTGCTCTAACTGTGCGCGTAAGCCGTACTCGCGGTGCGCTGAGCGCTGCGCCGAGCGTGGGGCCGAGCACGGCGCTAGGCGCGACGCTGAACATCGGCCGCCAGCAAGCTGCTACAGACGAATCCTAACGTATATTTATTAACTTGGTCTACCTTGCCTAGCTAGAGCTAATTTGCGGGGCGCCGCGGCCGGCGCCGGCGCGTGAGACTGGCGCTGCGCGGCTGGAACGGTCATTCCCAATGCAGGCGCGCGCGGTGTCGTATCGCCGTGGTGCGGTACGGGTTGCCAACGTCCGGCTACTCGATAACCATTCGGTTGGACATGGGCAAGGACGAGGGTCTGGGGACCGCTTCTTAATTACATAGGAAAAGGGGAAAAGCGAAAATAACGCAAAACGCAAGCAACGCGCCCCGGCCCCAGGAACATCAGGCGCGATCGATTCAGCAGGCGTCGGTCCGGCCGCGTGTGCTGCAGAGTGAGATCCGTCCCCCCCGCTCGAGTGTGTCCGCACTCGACCGCCTAAGGCCGCCTACATAACCCCGACACCCCAAAATCGGCTCGCCAACTCCACGGGCCCCACCTGGTGAACAAGTGCCCCAGGCTGGCGCCCGCGACCAGGCCCAGGGCATTTCTGCATCCGCGCACAGCGACACCACCCACGCGTCTCCCGAACGCGGCGCGCAGCCGAGCCCGAAGCGCACGCGCGACGCCTCGCCCGAGCCCAGCGGCCCCGGCCCCGGGCCGCGCCCCGCCGCCGCCGCAAGCAGTGTGCCGCGGCCCGCGTCGCCGGGCAATGCGGGCTCGCTCGCCGCGGCATTGGGCATCGGCCCGTGGCCGCACGGCGACGCCGCGCTCGAGGAGGCTTTGCGCGTGCGCGGCGAGCAGGAGCGCACGCGCCAGGAATTCTACCGGCTTGAGAGCCGCCAGAAGGTGCTGGACATCCTGAACCTGGCGATGCATCTCGGCATCCCGGGCCCGGCCGTGCCGCTGCTGTTCGCGGGCAACGAGGACCTTGCCGCCGCGCACACGTCGCGGCTCGCCAGCGCGTCCCAGGCGCAGACTGCCGCCGCCGCCGCGCACCACGCGGCGCTGCAGGCCGCTGCGCTGTCTCCGGGCGCGCCGTCGGCCGGCGGCGCCACGGCGGTGTCCTCGCACGGGCCGTTCCGCTTCGGCCATCCCGGCGTGCCCACGTACCACTTGCAGGCGCCATTCCAGCCGGTGCAGCAGCCGCACCCGTCGCACCCACCACCGCCGCAGCCGCAGCCGCAGCCTCCACCGCCGCCGCCGCCCCACTCGCAGCAAGCCCCGCAGCCTGCTCCGCAGCAGGCCCCGCAGCAGGCCGTGCGCGGCCAGCCGGGCCACCTGCAGAGCCCGGTGACGCCCGCGCGTGCGGCTGGCTCGGACCGCGCGCAGGCCAGCGCGGGCCGTTCGAACGGCCGCGGCGGCAGCCCAATGCAGCAGCAACTGCAGCCGGCGTTTACGCAGGGCCAGCCGAACAGCAACTCGCGCTTCGATGTGCTCAGCTTCGAGCGGCCCCACGACACGCCGGACCGTTTCCGCCTCGGGCACCGCGCCACGGCCTCAGCACTCCCGGCGTACGCCGCGGACAGCCCGCGCGCCATGCCGCCGCACCCGGCCGCGTCCGCGCACGGCAGCCCGACGCAGGTCCCGACGCAGATCCCCGCGCAGGGCGGCATGCCGTCGAGCCCGTTCTACCCGGCGCACCTCGCGCCGCCGCCGCAGATGGTATCGGCGTCACCGGGCATGGCGTCGCCGGGCATGGCGCCGCCGCCGCTGATGGTTCCGCGGTTCTCGCCGGCTGGCTCGCCCGTGCATGGCGGCGTCCCACCGCAGCGACAGGTCCCGGTCATGTCGGTGACGCCGTCGCGGCCGCCGCCCGTACGTGGCCGCGGCCACGGGGCGTCTGCGTCTACCTCGGACCTGCAGATCCATCAGTGGAAGCCGAAACAGCTGAACCGCGACAACCGCTGGAAGGTGATGACGAGCCCGTTCGGGTCGCGCGCGAAGGACCCAAGAGCTGACGAGCACGCGGGCCCGCCGCCGGCAAAGATCCAGGCCCAACAGGCGCCGCCACCCGCGCCCGCGCCCGACACTGCCGCTCAGGCTGCCGCTCAGGCTGCGGGCGAGCCGCGCGCGCCGCCCCCGCATACGCCGCAGCGCGCGCCGCAGTCCCCACCGCCGCGCCCGCCCTCGGCGTCGACCAGCACCTCCGTCATTGCTGCCCAAAATACTAAACGACGCGGCATGGGCCACGCGCGCAGCCGCTCGTCTATATCTGCCCTTCCCCATCATACCCCCTCCCATCCAGCCTCGCCGCCCTCCGTGACGCGCCACGACGAGGGCGTTGCCGTGCTGGCAAGCCTTGCCTCCGAGCAAAATAAAATCGGGTACGAAAATATCAAATCGGAGCCCATGGAACCGTCAAAACACGCCGACGCTGACCAGGCAAAGCAGCGCCTCCCGTCGCTGCTCAGCTATCTCGAGTCTCAGGCTAAGCATCTGCCCTCCCAAATGCAGCAAGCGTTTCCAGGTGCCCCGCGCCAGGATCCGCCCCCGCAGCAGGACCACCAAATGCCCTCCCCGGGCCAGAGTAACCCCGGCGGCTCGCAGAACTGACTCAACGCCTGCCTTTCTTCTTAAAATAGACATCTGACGCGCATTGTATTCTCTGAGTTCACTATTGTCACGCTAATTGTTATGTATGCCCCTTGAATGCTCGCCTCTTCCGGCGCCCTGCTAGTTATCCAAGTTATCCATGGCGCTGGATCGTGGCCTGGGGCAGTTATTGTTTTCTCCGGATCACGATCAATAACTGACCAGCAATGGTCTAGTGGGAATCCGTGATAGTTTAATGGTTAGAATTTCCGCCTGTCATTACAGTGTAATCACAGGTCGCGGGAGATCGGAGTTCGATTCTCCGTCACGGAGTTTTTTTTTTCCAATCGTATATTGACCAAAATGTTTTTTGTACCGCAGAGTCGCACATAATAATATTTTGCGCTCTCATAATACGATATGTGCCGCCGCTACAGCGCATTTCGTGTGCTGGCTTGCTGGGTTCCCCGGCCTCACTTGCGAATAAACATTCTCTTCTATCGCGCTTCACTTCTTACTCGGAAGCAGTAACCCCGAGGTTTCGCCCACCCTTCGCCATTCCTGGCTCAGTGTGGTGCCTCATAGCTAAGCTCGAGCTATCGGGTTTTGGTAGCACGATGGCTACCTTACAACTCGCTAGTAAGTTGGCTTTAGTATCTCATATTCGGTTGGTGTGTTTGAATCCATATTTAAAGTGAAGGCTATCTTTATTGCCCCTTATACGCCTAAGCCCCGTTCCGTGGTTGAATCCCTTTGTTCTACGTATTAAAAAGGTTGTACCAGTTATTTAACGAGTGTAGACGGGGTTACCCGTAAATTAGTCTGCGATAAGTTCGCCACGAAAAATACGGATAGCTTTAAATGAAGGTCTAAAATGCAGGTCTAGTACAAGGAAAAGCTAGGCCAGACTTTTTTGCCATAACAGTTCATCGAAAACAACGCACCGCATGCATAAACCACCACCACAGGCACCAGCGACGCCAGGAAAGACCGAGAAAACAGATGCAACCCATCAATACTCATTGTGTCACACGCTCTGTATACTTCCTGTCTATTGGCTCTGCATGCGCGCCCAAATTACAATGCAACCAGCCTGCTTTTAGCGGTAACCACCCGGAGAAAAGGGTACGGCAACGAGGGCGAAGGGTAAACGGGGCGGAGGGTCGACACAAGAGTATAAAACGGCACCAAGTACGCACAGTTAACGACGCCATGCCCCAATTTGCACAAAAATAACGAACTTAAGAGCCGGGGAGAGGTTGTGCGAATTGAGACCAAGACACTTGAGCATCCTAGGACAGGCGCTTTAACAGCTTACTAAACCACAATACTACACTACAGCTAACCCTGGTTACAAGCTCAAATGCGTGTGCGCGCATATGCATGAGAATGACGTCCCACATTCCGCAACAAAAATTGACATGTGCAACCCAACTGGTAGGAATGTATAGTTTCTAGCATACAGCGAGAGCTGGAGAGCTGGAATCACCCGGGGTTACCTTTAAACCCTGTGCAGGGATCGCAAGACCGAACCAAAAAGTGAAGGTCTAAACACAGGGCGCCCGAGGGCCATGGATTGATCATGGGCAATCTGCAAACCCAGCAGATCTATAATTAGGCGCCATACGTGTATAAAAAGGCGCTCGTGATTCATGAACGTTGTAAAACAAACCAGCATGAAACCGCAGACCCTCTTCTGCATCTCACTCGTCGCCGCTAAGGCCGACAGAAAGGCCGCTCTCACCGTCGAGTCCGCTAATACACAGCTAGCCGGACGTGGGTTCGACAGCGAGAACTGGTTTAGGGGCACAGACTTCCCATATCTCGCGCAGGCAGACGGAAGGCCCTTTTATGTTGACGACAACACCGGAGTCATTTGCCAGCAAATCGATGGACACTGCTTTTACGTCAAAGAGAATACAATCATAGAGAGTCTTATGCCAGACTCCTCCAGTGACACACGCGTCATCGACGGATATGTCACTGTGAACGGCTCGAACAGCGTCCTTTATGCCTGCAAGCCTCCTCCTGCGTTACCAGATAGAGCGTATGAATATGGAATCGGCGTGTTTGGCAACAGTGAAACCGTACCGAGTACGTGTGAACCAATCAAAGTCAAGGTCGACGTGGAAGATGAGCAGTCACAGACCTCACAGCCGTCATCGACCTCAACCAGTACCGCTGCGGACAGTGTCACCCCTTGGCCTACTTCGATCGAGTCGACCACGCAATCATCCCCGGATTCGGCAGGGACTACCGAAGGGAATGCGCAATCAGTCTCAACTACTGCCGGGTCTGAAGCCACAACGTCGCCGAACCTGGCAGCGGGAACAGGTGCACAGCCCTCGTACAACGACGATAACTCTACCGTGACCGGGCTCCAAGAAGCCAATATCAGTCACACGTGGAACAATACCACCTTCAACTTTGTTTCGGAGTGATAGTAGCGTGATCCAAGCAAAAACCGATGTGCATGCAGTTGCACTCATAGTCTCCACCGTATGCCATGTCAAGGAATCATATACTGGATTGCCGCGACCACCTACAGCAGCGACCACCAAATTGTTACCGCGTATCTCTTAGCCAATATAAACGAATTTACTTATGCGTAGCAAAGTCAGCGTAGTGGATGGTCCGTAACCGGAGTGAATATTGCTGGCCGCTTGAATCTTGCCTAGATCAGACCTATTCTTTGCCAGTATCACAGCTCCGACCCGGATACGAGCCAGGGTTTAGACGTCCACGATAAAATCTACAACTCACCAGTAAAGACCGACCCAGACTCAAACCGAAATCGACCCCACTATTTCTTGCGAGCACAAACTCAATTTACCGCTAACTACTTGTTCCATGTTACGGGGCATAATTACCAGTTTGGACTTGAATAGAAGGCGGCAATGAGTAGTCAGTAAAAGCGTAAGATTGATAAGCATAAATAACGCGGAATGAATGACATAGCACAACGTTCCCCACACCTGACTCCCAAGTCTGATAAGCTCCTCGAATCTGACTGATAAAGGCGTGCGTGTTCCGTGGAGACTATAAACGGCTGTAAGCCACTGGCCCGTTCTCGTAGCCGATAAGATAAAGGCGTCGCCCAGATGCAAGGCTCATCTGAAGTAGATTCTTGTCTCTTTTGCTAAACTCTCTTTCAACATTGGAAATAAATGACTACAGCACCGGGCCCGAAAGTTCCCGCAGCGCGTCTGCTTGACGTGATTGAGAAAGACGTTCTGCCACTCACCGAGAAGAGAGTGGCAGCAGGTAACAAGGTATTTGGTGCTGCTATTTTGAGGAAATCGGATCTTTCTGTGGTAATCGCCGAGACAAACAATGAACTTGAGAGCCCACTGTGGCATGGCGAGGTGCACACCCTGAAGCGTTTCTACGAACTGAAAACAGGATTGCCAAGCAGCGAGCTTATCTTTCTTTCTACGCACGAGCCCTGCTCTATGTGCATGTCTGCAATCACTTGGGCCGGCTTCGACAACATCTATTCATTTTTCAGCCATGAAGATGTGAAAGATGGGTTCATTCCGCATGATGCGAAGATTTTCAAGGAAGTGTTCAAACTAGAGCCCGGCGAATACCGACGGCACAATGCCTTCTGGGACTCGTACCTAATCTCAGAGATGATTTCGAACGAGGCTGAACCTCAACAAGAAGTTCTTAAAGCACAGGCTGCTCAACTGAAGAAAAAATACGAAATTCTGTCGAACTCTTATCACCTCAACAAAAACGGAAACGGCATCCCTCTGAATTGAGGTTTTTAGCAAGAATGAACATCCAATGGCAACAGTTAGGTCATATATTATATACCCTACCTCTAGCTAAGCTTTAAATCTATCACATACGTCAAAGGGGGGTCCAAAACCGTCGTGTTTACATGCCAAACTTTCAAGTTATTCACGTAGGTTATTCACGTTGACCTTCGACAAGGGCTAGGTCGATGCGTGATGATGACAACACTGCCAACCGAAATAAATACACGAGGACATCGCAACACCAACTATCAAGATGCACCGCACATGAGTGAGCATCAGAGCGAGATCATTATCAGCTTGCAGGATAGGCCCTATGAAATGATCTCTTCCGGAGTGAAGATTTATGAGTTTCGCCGACGCTGGAGACCATCTGCCACTACCGCATACGTGTATAGAAGCGGCAAGGCCAAGCATCTGTGTGCGCTCATTGAGTTCGATGAACCAATCTACGGCTCGCCTTCGGATATGAGAGCTATTGCTGAGAAAATGATTCCCGGCTATGGTGTCAACATTGAAGAATATTTCACTTCTACAAAAGGCGGCTACGCCGTGCCGATTAGACGCTTTGTCGAGTTCCGACCGGTTCCACTAAGTGAATTGCGCGTATTGGGATTGCATCCACCGCAGTACTTCACGTATATGCATCGGTACCCGAAGCTGAAACTACTAGTCGAACAAAGATTGAAAGATATCTCCTCTAACCCTGAATGTGCGAAACGCCCGTGACTACAGCGGCCGAATGAACACAGGACCATGCAGAATACTCATTGCGCACGCCGCATTTACAAAGAGGTCTGACTCATTGACTGCTAGGGATGAGAAAAGCTCCATTCTCCAGTTCACGCAATAGTAGGGCAGGGTTAATGCAAGGTACTGATTTGGCCGTGAATCCACAAACTTACCCTCCATTAAAAGCATGCTGAATGTGTATTATCAATGTATTGGCCACTAATAAGGTACCCTATAATGACCCGTCTCATCACACGAAAAAATCAGCCGCTTTTCTGCATTCCATTGCCTCCAAATAACACAATGTCGAGGCATCATGTCCGGTAGTTATCGGAACAATGGCATCACGTGCATAGACTGCCTCTAAAAAGGCGCTTGATTTCCCGTTATGTAATGGTCATTAGCGGGCTATCTGCAGGTGCCGCCGCTCTATATTAATGATCCTTAGCGACGACGGTCGCCGGCCAGTGCAGGGAACATGTCCGAGTTCAATGTTTCTGAAGCTGAGAAGGATCTGGAAGCAGCACCAGATATATTGAAGCTAGATACTGTGGATCCTTATGCGGGTGTAGACTACGTCAAAGGAAAGGAGATTGTAGGGTGGGACGGCCCACACGACCCAGAGAACCCAAGGAATTGGAAGATGTGGAAGAAAATTTGGATCACTTTTCTGATTTCGTTTTGTACGACATCGATCTACATGGGCGCGGCTATCTACACGCCCGCTGAAGAAGAGTTGATCAGCGATTTCCATACGACGCGAGTCAAGGTTGCACTCGGGTTGGCCCTGTTCGTATATGGCTACGGGCTGGGCTCCTTGTGGTTTTCACCAATGTCTGAGATTCCAGTGTTCAGAGGCAGGAACCCTACGTACATGTTTTGCCAGTTGGTTTTCTGCTGTTTACAGATCCCTACAGCCCTTGTCAACCATATTGCGCCCTTCGCTGTACTTAGGTTCCTAGGCGGGATCTTTGCGTCGCCAACACTAGCCACGGCAGGCGCTACTCTTAGTGACGTGTGGGACTTTCCTGCTCTCACATACGCACTTGTTGTCTGGGAGTTTGGCACTGTTGCCGGTCCGTTTCTCGGGCCACTGATCGGCGGTGCACTAGTCCAAGGCCATGGAAGGCGCTATCCATTCTGGTTTTTGCTCGCTGTCTCTGGAGGGTTCCTTATCTTGATGATACTCTTTTTACCAGAGACGTCGGAGCAGGAGTTGCTCATGCGGAAGGCCCGTCGTCTACGCAAGCAGACTGGCAGTGCGAATTACGTTGCTCCGGGCGACATAATCAAGCACACTACGTCGGCAAGATCCGTGATCAAGTCGATGTTTTGGAGGCCTATAGAGCTCACTATCATGGAGCCTGTTGTGATGCTGATCAACTTCCACCTGGGGCTTGCGTATTCCATCATGTATCTTTTTTTTGAGGCCTTCCCTCTCGTCTACGGAGATCTGTACGGCTTCAATCTTGTACAGCAGGGGCTCGCATACGTTTCCCTTCTCGTTGGAGAGGCAATTGGCGCCGTTCTATACTTGGGATACCAAGTATACTCGGTCAAGCATATCGACAAACCCGAAAAAATATTCGGGCCTTCGGCGTTCATCGGGAGTGTCTGTTTGCCGATAGGTATCATTGCCTATGGCTGGGCCTCCGCCCGTGGCGTGTACTGGATCTACTCGATGATAGGCCTGCAGTTCTTTGCAATTGGAACAATTTTTCTATTCCAATCGTACTTTGCATTTTTGGGCACCATGTTTCCACCTAGCACTGCCGGGTCCGCATTTGCAAGCAACAACATAGTCAGGTCCCTCATGGGCGGTTCATTCCCACTGTTCGGCACTGTGATGTATACACATACGTCTACGTATACGTTCCCTGTCGGGTGGGGATGTACGATTGTGGGCCTCGTTGCTGTGGCGTTGATTCCGTTTCCGCTCTACCTTACTGCTCGGGGCGAGCATCTGCGCGAGTACGCGCAAAAGAAGTATGGGAACAAGCTCTACCGCTGAGCGCGTAATCCTCCAAAAAGACTGTCAACATCTTCCTGGGCCTTTTATGTACGCATTCCCGGAGAATGGGCCACCTGAGCCGATGTTAGACTCAATGCGTCGGCGTGCCTTGACTCACACCTTAAGTATAGACCTGTAATATGCTATAACGCTGCATCATCCATTGTCCAACGCATCCACGCACTTACCTCTAGTCTTGCTTATTATATTATATTCTGAATTGAATTGGTACGAATCCACGCACTTACCTCTATTCTTGTTTAGTATATTCTGAATTGAACGGAATTGAATTGGTATGAATTGCATTGGCAGCGCGCCCATGCGAGCGTCGCGTCTTCTCTCTGAGGGCGTCTTCGTAATCCACGCATTGCTGTTCGACCCCGCGAAGCACTTATCAATAAGCAGCGTTGGGAGCGCGCGGTTGCCGCCTTCTGGAAGTTTCTCACATAAGCAGTATATGATCGGCTCCGCGTGCGTTTGACGCCGGCTTGTCAACTCTGTGATCGCGACTCGAAACCATGAGCACAGCAGACGAGTACAAGGCACAAGGAAACGCGGCGTTTGCCGCGAAGAATTTCGAGCAGGCGGCTGAGCTGTTCAGCAAAGCAATTGAGGCGTCGCCCGAGCCGAACCACGTTCTCTACTCGAACCGCTCGGGCGCGTATGCGTCGCTGCGCGACTACGAGAAGGCGCTTGCCGACGCCGAGGAGACGATCCGGCTGAAGCCCGACTGGGCCAAGGGCTACAACCGGCGCGCGACGGCGTACCACGGGCTGGGCGACCTCGCGAAGGCGGTCGACAGCTACGACGAGACGCTGAAGCGGGACCCTGCGAACGCGCAGGCGCAGAAGGGCAAGCACGAGGCCGAGGAGGCGATCCAGCAGTCGCTGAACGGCGGCCAGAACCCGCTCGACGGCCTGACGAAGATGTTCTCCGACCCGCAGAACCTGCTCAAGCTGCAGCAGAACCCGCGCACGCGCGAGTACATGAAGGACCCGACGTTTGTGCAGAACCTGCAGGAGATCTCGAAGAACCCGATGGCGGCGCTGACCGGCCAGACGAGCGACCAGCGCATCATCGAGGCGCTGGGCGTGATGCTGGGCGTCGACACGAAGGCGGGCGGCGACGGCGACGTGCCGATGCCCGACGCGGAGCCTAGCGGGGCCGAAGCGAAGCCCGAGGCGCCCAAGGCGGAGCCGAAGCCGAAGGCGCCCGAGCCCGCGCCGGAGCCGGAGCCGGCGTCGAACGAGAAGGCCGAGGCCGACAAGGAGAAGGCGAAGGGCAACGAGCTGTACAAGAAGCGCGAGTTTGACGCGGCGATCGAGCACTACGAGAAGGCGTGGCAGCTGCACAAGGACATCACGTACCTGAACAACCGATCTGCGGCCGAGTACGAGAAGGGCGACTACGACGCGGCGATCAAGACCGGACTCACGGCGGTCGAGGAGGCGCGGGAGCTGCAGGCCGACTATAAGGCGGTCGCCAAGGCGCTGGCTCGTGTTGGCAGCAGCTACCTGAAGCAGGACAAGCTGAAGGAGGCGATCGAGTACTTTGACAAGAGTCTGACGGAGCAGCGCTCGCCAGACGTGCTGAACAAGCTGCGGTCGACGCAGCGCGAGCTGCGCCACCGCGAGGAGCAGGCGTACATCGACCCGCAGAAGAGCGACGAGGCGCGCGATGAGGGCAACGCGCTGTTCAAGGAGGGCAAGTTCCCCGAGTCCGTGAAGGCGTACACGGAGGCGGTGAAGCGCAACCCGTCGGACCCGCGCGGGTACGCGAACCGCGCGGCGTCGCTGCTCAAGCTCATGAACTACCCGGACGTGGTGCGCGACTGCGACAAGGCGATCGAGCTCGACCCGTCGTTCTTCAAGGCGTACACGCGCAAGGCGACGGCGCTGAACATCATGAAGCAGTACCGCAAGGCGATGGACGTGCTTGAGGAGGCACGCAAGGTCGACACGGAGCACAAGCACACGCGCGAGATCGAGGAGCTGTACTACAAGGCGTCGACGTCGCGGTTTGCGACGCTGCCGGGCGAGACTGAGGACCAGCGCGCCGAGCGCCTGGCCCAGGACCCCGAGATCGACGAGATCCGCCGCGACCCGATCATGAACACGATCCTGCAGCAGGCTTCGCAGGATCCTGCGGCGCTGCAGGACCACATGAAGAACCCCGAGGTGCGGCGCAAGATCAACCTGCTGGCTGCAGCCGGCATCATCCGCACGCGCTAGACGTAGATGCCCGCACGCTAGATGTAGATGCTAGTCTCTGTATTTACGAACCTACTTAAATGCACCGCTGGTGATGTATATATTAATGCCCGGTGCGATTCGCTACTGCTTCACGGCCAACACGCCCTTGAATCGGCGCCGATTTAACGGCGCCAATACATACGGCGCGACCGTGCTGCTCAACCTAACTGGTCTGCACTGGTGTCTGTCTAAGTTGGCCTTGTTTTTGGTATCTGCCTATCAGTACTGTTCGGTTGAGTCACATGCGCGAGCCGCATAAAAAGCCATGTCGTGAAGGGGCCACAAATACACATTAGTATGTACTACAGCAGAACTACAGTGACGAGATATTGCATGATAGGAGCGAGAGGCGTATAAGAATGCGCAGCGAAGCCGCAATGCGCAGCGCACGCGTGCTTCGGCAGGCCTGTGAGTGGTGGCGCTCCCGCGGTTAGGGCTGCGGCCACAATTTTTCAAACGCCCATCAGCTGATATTGCGTCAACGCTATCGGCCCCGGGGACTATATGTGAGTAGGGGCCCCCACTGCCGATGAAATATTCACGCTAGCGCTGCCCCATGGCCACAATTGAATCCCGCGCTGCTGAAATTAGCGGCCTGCCCGACGTGGCGCCGGTCGCCGAGACGCGCGTCACGGGCAAGACGACGGCCAGCGCCGCCGTGCAGAAGAGCGCGTACCAGCTCTCGAACGCCGTGTTCAACTTCAGCCCGCCGACGTTCGCGCTCGACTCGAGCCTGAATACGTGGGCCGCGAACGGCGACCGCAACCTTGCTGGCGACGTCCCGCAGCTCTTCCCGCTGCAGACGCGCGTCGGCGCCTCGATGGCGCTGCTCGGGTACCTGAACTCGGCCCCGAGCGACGGCCTCACGACTGTCGTGGCTGCCTCGGGCACCGTCAAGGTCATGGAGCCCGTGCTTGCGCGCTACGTCGCCGAGCTGCAGGGCCACAAGGTTGCGTTCCAGGTCGCGGCCGTCGACTACGACTTCGCGCAGGGCTCGCTCGTCGCCGACGACGTGTCTGTGGCGCGCGTCGCGCGCAACCTCGGCGCGCCGCTGCTTGTGTCGAGCCTCGGCCTGCCGAACGACGCCGCCGCCACGGCGTTCCTCACGTCCGTGGTGGCCAACAGCGTCGGGCCGGCGTTCCACGTGTACGACGGCATCCGCGGCACGCGCCAGGCGACGACGCCGCCGGCGCCGTTGCCCGCGCACGCGCTGCCGGCGGCGTCGAGCCTGACCGACGCGTTTGCCGTGACGAACGCCGCGCTCGGCACGAAGCTCGCCCCGTTCGAGTACTACGGCCCGCGTGAGCCGTCGGTCGTGTACGTGACGCTCGGCGACCCGTCGGTGCTGGCGGCGAAGTCCGCGACGGCCGGCGTTGTGAACGTGCGCCTGTACTCGCCGTTCCTTGGCGACGAGTTCCTGCGCACGCTGCCGGCCACGACGACGCGTCTCGTTGTTGTCGGCAAGACGAACGATCTGTACAAGGATGTGAGCGCGACGGTGCGCCTGCACTTCGGGTTCAAGAGCGCGATCACGCTGCAGAGCATCGTGACCGGCTTCGGCGACAAGCCGTTCGTGCCGCACGCCGAGAACGGGCCCGTCGTCAAGGTCTGGGACACGGACAAGAGCGCGACAGCCAGCGCCGTGGCCACGCTTGCCGCGCCGCTCGCCGACGCGAGCGTGTTCACGAAGTTCGACAACCTTGTGGCCGGCGGCGCCGTGCAGACGGACCTGCGCCTCGAGTTCGGCGGCGAGTTCTGGGCCGCCGACGCGGCCGAGATTGTGGTTGTGAACGACGCGCGCGTGCTCCAGTCCTACGACGTCACGGCGTCGGCGCGCCACGGCGGTGTGCTCGTGATCAACGCCGCCTCCGACGAGGAGCTGGCCAAGGTTGTGCCGGGCCAGCTCAAGCTCAACGCCTACGCGAAGCACCTGCAGGTCTACCGCGTCGACTACTCGCAGATCGACACAGCCAACACAGAGGGCCGCACGGCATCCATGGCCGCGCAGGCCGCCATCTGGCTGCTGGCGAACAGCGACGTCGACACGGCCACGGCGCGCGTCGTGCACGCGAACGGCCGCAACACGGAGCTCGTCGCCGCGACGGTGAACAAGATCGTGACGACGGTTAAGGAGCAGGCCCTGCAGCGCGTTGCCCCCGAGACGATTGCTGAGTGGGCGAAGGTCGAGCTTACCGACAAGGAGAAGGACCTGCAGTTCTCGGCTGCCGCGGCGGTCTCGAGCTTTGTGCCTGTCGAGGCGTCCGCGGGCGCTAGCGACGACGAGAACACGGAGCCCGGCGCGCTCGTTGACCGCGTCTCGTCTGTTGGCCTGAAGCAGCGCATCGTGTTCAGCGAGGCGTACGCCGAGCGCACGGCGCTGCGGCCCGACGTGCCGACAAAGACGGCCGTGGCGCGCGTGAAGCTGAACCAGCGCGTCACGCCGGCCGACTACGACCGCCACATCTTCCAGCTCGAGCTCGACATCTCGGGCACGGGCCTCACGTACGGCATTGGCGAGGCGCTGGGCATCCACGCGCCGAACAACTCGGCCGACGTGCTCACGTTCCTCGAGTGGTACGGCGTGAACGCGGACGAGGTCGTTGCCTCGCCGCTGCCCACGCCCGAGGGCGAGGATGGCGCGAAGGCGTACCGCACGGCGTTCCAGCTGTTCCGCGACAACCTCGATTTGTTTGGCAAGGTGCCGAAGCGCTTCTTCGAGGCGCTGGCGCACTACGCGACGGACGAGAAGGAAAAGGCGCACCTGCAGCGGCTGGCGAGCGCGGAGGGCGCGGCCGAGCTCAAGGCGCGCACCGAGGAGGACTTCGAGAACTACGTCGACATTCTGAAGGCGTTCCCGTCGGCGAAGCCGCCCGTCGCGGAGCTGGTTGACCTTGTTGCGCCGCTGAAGCGCCGCGAGTACTCGATCGCGTCGTCGCAGAAGGTGCACCCGACCGAGGTGCACCTGCTCATTGTTGTTGTGGACTGGGTGAACAAGCAGGGCGAGCGCCGCTTCGGGCAGTGCTCGAAGTTCCTTGCCGACCTCGAGCACGGCGCCGAGGTCGTCGTGAGCGTGAAGCCGTCGGTCATGAAGCTGCCGCAGGACCCTGCGACGCCTATCATCATGGCCGGCCTCGGCACAGGCCTCGCACCGTTCAAGGCGTTCCTCGAGGAGAAGATGTGGCAGCGCGACCAGGGCCACAAGATCGGCAGCGTCTACCTGTTCCTCGGCTCGCGCCACCAGCGCCAGGAGTACCTGTACGGCGAGCTGTTCGAGAGCTACAAGTCTGCGGGCATTCTGACGCACATCGGCGCCGCGTTCAGCCGCGACCAGGCCGAGAAGATCTACATCCAGCACCGCATCCAGCAGGCGCAGGCGGACCTTGTCGAGGCGTTTGTCACGCAGAACGGCAACTTCTATCTGTGCGGCCCGACGTGGCCCGTTGCCGACATCTCGGCCGCGCTGACCGAGATCGTGCAGGCCGGCGCGGCCATCAACGGCACGCAGGTCGACACGACGCGTCTCATCGAGGACCTGAAGGAGCAGGAGCGGTACATCCTCGAGGTGTACTAAGCAGCGGCCCCACTCCAGGCCCGCACAAACGGCCAAACAAAAAGGACACCATTTTACCTAGAACGTCGATAATTGCAGTGTAGATCAGCTAGTAGAACGCTTATTAGTACATAGAACGGCCGGCACTGGCGATCGGCTTCGCATTAAGATGCTGCGCGGCGCGAACCTTAAAGCGCGCGCGAGCCCGCGCGCCGCTGCTGCCGCGCGGGGCCACGGCGCTCCGGCGCGCGGGAAGCGCGGCGGCCGCGACTCCGCAACGGGCCCGGCGGCGCCGGCCGTTTCGCGTAGCGGCGCGCGCGCTGCTGCTGCGAGGCGCGTCTGACTAATACATACGTGTCGCGGTGCGACTTTCAGAACATCATCACACCGTTGCCGGTAAATCTTGTGAGATCTTGCAGCCATGGCTGACGGCGAGGTTTTCCGCAAGGAATCAAAACGCTGGGTCGCACCACAGACGTCTTACGACGGTGACGATTGGGGCACCGAGTATGACGAGTACGACGACTACAACGAGTACGCGGACTACGTGCAAAACGGCGCGCTGAGCTCCCCGCCGCGGCCCGCCGCGGCCCACGCGGGCAACGCGTCGGACCTGAAGCCGATTGGTGAGGAGGAGGCCAGCGCGGAGCCGACGCTGGGCCCGGCCGCGCCAGCGCCGGCGCCGCCCGCGGCGAACCAGCGTCGCATGTCGCAGAAGCGCAAGGAGGTGCCTGCGCCGCTGCCTGCGGGCGCGGAGGCGCGCGACGCGCCGCAGTTCGAGAGCATTGCGCCGCTGTCGCATTCGAAATCGAACTCCGTCGCCAGCGACGCGCTGCCCGAGCCGCAGCCCGGGCCCGAGCCAGAAACCGCGGCGGCCCGCGCCAAGCCGCGCAGCGCCGAGGACGCTGACGCTGACGCTGAGGCCGATGCGCCAGACGCCGAGTCGGCTGAGGACACGCAGAACGAGGCGTCTGGTGGCAGCCTGCAGGACATCTACGGCTTCTACGAGTCGCGGTACCCGCAGCACCCGTACTCAGCCATGGTCTCGGGGCTGGGCGTTGGGCACGCACACCACAACGACGAATTCTCAGACTCGACGGCGTCACTGTCCACGGGCCGTCGCAGCCTCGAGTCGGGGCTGCAGGACAGCATTTACAGCGGCACGCGCGCCGAGCGCGTGGGCTCCATCGACTACCAGTCGGAGCTGAACAAGGTTCCCGAGGTACAGGGCGAGATGGAGCGCGCGCCGAATGCGCCCGGCACACCCGGCACGCCGACGCGGACGGCGGGCTCGCCCGAGGCGCCCGACATGCCCGAGGTGCCGGAGTCGCCCTACGTGCTGCAGAGCGTCGAGCGGCTGCGCATCACAAAGTCGCCGGGCCACTCGCGCAACGCGTCGCTTGAGGACGAGTCGCCGCAGCGGCCAGCAAGCCACATCGATCAGGACATTGCCGAGATGTACGAGGGCACGTCTGCATTCCTCGACCGGCCCATATCGACCTACATGTCGCAGCCAATATCGACGCGCGACATCAGCGACGCAAGCATCCGCGAGCTGCTGACGCCGCAGACGGCGCAGAACGAGTTCGAGCCCGTAAATCACAATTCCGAATCGGGCGCCGTGCCCTCGCTGTTCATCACGGAGGCCAGCCCCGATCGGGCAAGAAAGCCCAGCGAGAGCACAGACAGCGCGGCGACAGCGGTGCCGGCCAAGCCGGATTTCGAGCACGACCACGACTACGTGGACGCGGCAGGCGACTCCGATGAGAACGGCGAGGCCAGCGACGAGGACGACATGCGAGACGACCGCGATGAGCTGAACCGCGATGAGCTGAACGGCCACGCTGCACACGGCGATGGGCTGACGCACAGCGACCCTAATGGTAGTGAGTCTCATCGCGATGAACTGAACCGCAACGAACTGCATGACGATGAGCTGAATCGCGACGAGCTGAATCGCGACGAGCTCAACGATGACCGCACACAGGCTAATGAGCGTAACGGTGAGCACGATAGCGACCGCGAGACGGTTCGCACAGACAAGCTCGACATGGAGCCGTTCATCCTCCCCAGCGAACGCAACCGGCTGCAGCCGACGCGCTCGGCGTCGTCGGCCCAGGCCGACCCGGAGTCGGCCAGCGAGACGTATCTAGACAGCCACATGTCTCCGCTCAGCGGCAACAGCCGCGACAGTGAGTTCGCGGACGCGCAGTCCCGGCACGCGCGAGACGAGTCCCAGGCCAGTGGCGCCTCGGCAGGTACGGGCGCCACAGACTCGGTTCTCTCGGAGGCCGTGCGTGACAGCGACGGCAACTCGGCCAGCAACGCGACCGGCGTGACATCCGCATCGGACAGCGCCGACCCGAGCAGCCGGGACCTGGGCAGCGTGGCCGAGGCGCCTGAGAAGCCCGCGCTCTCGGAGGAGCAGCCCGGGCCGCAGTCCGTGGCGGCGAAGGTGAAGCGGCCGCCGCCCGTGGACTTCTCGGCGCTGCTCAACAACTCGGGCGGCTCGAGCGAGTCGCGCTGCGAGCAGCTGCGTCTGCTGCGCACGCGCGAGGCCGAGTACTCGTCCGGGCTTGAAACGTGGCTCACAACAACGTTCACGCATGTCGACAAGAACAGCAAGGTGTTTATCGACGGCGTGCCCTCGAAGTCGCAGACGACGGCCAGTCACGAGCCCCATGCGACGCTTGTCGCCACGCAAAAGATGTCGAATGTGGTGCACACGTCGGCATCGAACACTAAGGAGAAGCTCGGCAAGGTGGGCAACAAGTCCAAGAGCTTCTTTGCGAAGGTCATGCGCTGAGCACGCCGGCCCTCTCTGACTATTTATCTGCATTCTGTTAGTTTATACCAATTTAATTTTGCGCTCAAGTAATTCGAGATCGAACTAGTATTAGCCCAGCTTCGGCTTAACTGGTCGGGTGCGGTTACCGCTGCGATGATCTTGCTGCTGCATTAGCTCACGTACGAACTGCTAACTAGCTGCCATAGGCTTCTGTTGCGAAGTTGCCCCATTGAATGCGGCGGGCGACCGGCGCGAGCCCTAGCCCCGACATATGCGAAGCGATCCGGGATGCCCACCAACCTAGCCCCGATGCAGGGGGTACCTGGTCGAGAGTTTCCGGATTCGACAAAAATGCAACAGCATCGACAGCAGGCAGAGGACTGCGAGATGCAACAGGCGTAAGAGTTTCTGAAAGCGGGCATTTCTGGCCCCGATCGAATGCTGCAGTGGTCGCTCTCGCGGTCAGCACGGCGTCTAGGATGCACGCGGCCAGCCCGCACGGCTCGTGTATAAGAACCCCGCAGGCCGGCAGGGCACATCTTCTTCACCGAACACCATCCAGCTCATGAAGTCAGTCCTTCTAGCTACGCTTTCGCTTGCCTTCGCTGCTCCTGTTGACTTGGGCGCCCAGGGCGACGCTGCCGCGGCTCCGGCTGCGAACGGGCTCACGCCTCTGCTGTCCGTGGCATCGGACGGCAGCCTGTGGCTGGGCTCCGACGCGAAGGAGCGGCTGCTGGGAACGAACGTGCAGGACCTGCTGCAGCGGCACAGCGTCGCGAAGCGCGGCCTGCAGACGACGCAGCACTTCTGCTTCGGTGGCCGCCGCCACCACGAGCCCTGCGAGCCTGCGCCCGAGCCGTGGTTCGAGCCGCCGCCGCCGCCGCCGTCGTACCGCGCGCCTTGCGAGCCATACGCGCCTGTGCGCGACCCCTGCGACCCATGCAGCCCATACGACGATGCGTGCTGTGACGACTCGTGCCGCGACGAGCTGAAGGCGAGCTGCTACACGAAGTGGTTCTGCCCCAGCACGTACTGCTGCGACGGGGAGGGCCTGTGCCCCGAGGAGCCGTACTACGGCCCGCTGTGCTACAGCAAGCACCCGGTTGTTGACGGGCTGCGCCGCAACTGCCTGACGAAGTGGTTCTGCCCATCGACGTACTGCCCGTCGAACTGGTGCTGCGACGACGCGGGCTGCTTTGACTGCTGGGGCCCGCCCTGCGGCGAGTACGAGCCCGGCTGCGAGCCGAGCTGCTGGGACGAGCCGCCGCAGCGCGAGCCGTTTGAGCCGGCCCACGAGCCCTGCTGCTTCTGAAAGGCGCGCCTCATCCTGCGCTCGGCTAGCCAACTAATGCCATGAGATCTAAAAAGCTCGAACACGCAAGCGATCAATTGCTATCTTATTGGCTACCGGCGTCCGCCTTTCTGGCCACACAAGTCAGATACGTCCCAGCTGCCCCGCGCTCGTTAGTTTCTCTGCAGCTAGTACTCTCGTTACGTAGTCTCAATTTGTTCTAATTACGGATGTCATTAAATAAATACAGCTTACACGAACGGCGCCGAGCCACGCCTGCCGCCGGCCACAAACGGCCACTACAGACGGCCACCATAACCGGCCACCATAACCGGCCACCATAACCGGCCACCATAAACGGCCACCATAACCGGCTCTCAGTCTCGGCGCCGCCATTTTTCTTGAACCGCCGTACCGCCCCATGCACACACCCTACCCTTAAGCAGAGTCGCCTTACGCACAGAGTCGGCCAGGGCCGCGCCAAGGGCTCAGTAGTGCGTGCGCACGCGCTTCTGCGGCGCGGCCATCTCGTCGTAGTCATCAATGTCGTCGGGGCTCATGCACCGCTTTGGGCGGTCGAGGTAGTCGCGCATCACGCGGAACAGGTCCGGGCCGTAGCTGTCGATGTGCTTCCAGTAGTAAGCAACCCGGTGCAGATCACTAAGGGAGTGGATGTAGGGGGCCTGCTCCGAGATGGCATCCACGTAAATATCGTGGAGAATCATGGAGTTCCGCGCGCAGTGCTGCTCGTGCTGCGGGCCGAGCCCCAATTGCTGGGCCATGGCTTCTCGCCAGTCGAGCAACAGCTCCTTTATTCTCAATTGCGAAGACTCCTGCATGATCGCCAGCAAGCGTTGGGTCGAGCAGGAAGAGTCGCGAGGCAGCGCGCCGATCAGTTCATACAATATATATGTCCCGCGACCCTCCGACTACGCCGTTTAAATGCAGGAGGGACCCGCGACGGTTCTTAGTAACTGCACGTGACGTGATTTTTTTTGCATTTTCCCTGGCAACCCCACCACCGCAGTTTTTCTGGGTTGCTTACGTGTGCGCCTGCCGCGCAGGCAGCAGCAGCAGCTGCCGCGCCTGCATTAGGCGCGCCCAGAACGGCAGCGTCACGTGTATGTCCCAGACGCAGGACCCCGGCCGCGCCAACCCGAACCCCGGACCCCGGACCCCGAACCTCGAACCTCAAACCGCGATCCCCGAACCCGCGCGATGCCACACAGACTGGGGCAAGATCAGCCCCAAAAATAACGCGATAGTGCAGTGCCGCCAATTGCACTGCCAATTGCACTGCCAATTGCGCCGCCAATGGATGCGCCGCTTAGCACACACCGCGCGTTCGCCGTAGAGCACTACATGTATTGCCATCCCGACACGGTTGTGCTGCGGCGCGGCCGGCCAAAGCTTCTGCGGTGGCAGCATCTCGTTGGCGCGCAGGATCTCGTTCTGCAGGTGAAGACCGGCGCCGCGCGCGCGGCGAGCCCGCAGAGTGAGCAACGCATTGAGTCTGTGGGTCTGCACCTGCGGCACGTCACGCTCGAGCAGCTCAGCCCGTTGCAAAGCCTCATTGAGCAGCACCATCTGCGCGTCGTGTGGCTCGACGCGTGGGTCGGGTTCAAGTGGATCACGCGCAGGGGCAGCACGCAGTTCCAGGCGCGGCTCGCGACGTGCGAGGACGCGAAGCGGCTCGTGCGCCTGCTGCAGCACAGCGGCGTGCGCGTCGAGCGCACGCCGACCGGGCTTCTGCAGAGCGAAAAGGTGCTCGGCGATGTGAGTGTGGATACCGAGGGCGATCCGGACGCGACGCTGACGAACGACCTGTTTACTCCAGACGCACTGGGCTTGTCGCAGGCTGCGACGCAGACCGCATGCGCGAGCCAGAGCCAGAGCTTCTCGCAACCTGCGTATTCACAGCCGGCATGTTCGCAGGGAGTTTCGCAGGGATTCTCGCAGGGATTCTCGCAGGGCTACTCCGCGTATTCGTCGAACCCGTGGCGGCGCGAGGGCGCCTCGCAGAGCCGCCTGCGCGACATGAGCCAGACGCAGGTGAGCGTCGTGCGCGAGCGCGCGCCCAGCGTGTTCTCGCTCGTGTCTGCAGTGCCGTCGCGCCGCGCCAAGTCCGTGAGCACGGCGTCCGTCTGCGCGTCGACGCGCTCGCAGCTCAATTCGCTCTTCGGCACGAGCTCGTACTGGTGCGAGCCCGTGCGGGACGGCGCTGGCGAAAGCGCGCAGGCGCGCAAGCTGGATGTGGCTCGCCTAGTGCGGCGCCGGCGCGCAATCCACCTGCCGCTCGAGTCTTACGCATTCACGGAGCTCTTGGAGCGCCGCGGCGGCCTAAAGGAAGGGCCTAAGTGGTTCCAGGTCGGCCTTGTGTCGGACCTGTGTCTCAGCCTTGTGCCCGCGTCGGGCCCGGACGCCCAGCCGCTACTTGTCCTGACGCGCGCGTCGACCGTGCTTGGCGAGTTTGTGCCACATCCGCGGTATCTGCGGGCATACTGCGCCGGGGACATTCTCGGTCTGCGGCAGCGCGACACGATGCCCACGAGCGTGCTGGGGCATGTCCAGCTGCACATGAAGGCGGCGCACCTCGCGGTCGCGTGCCAGTGGCTCGAGCACTGGGAGGTGCCTGTTGAGGACCGCAGCGAGCCGGCGCTGGCGACAGAGTCGACGGACCTCAACAGCGGGTGGCCGCGCCCGTGGAGCGTCGAGAGCAAGCGCGCGTTCTCGCTGAGCAGCCGCACGTCGCGGCACAGTCTGCGCCAGTCACGCGCCTACGCGCGACTGTACTAGTCTGTGTCCTGGTCTGTGTATGTATTAATCTATGTATTTATGTGATCTCTAATCGCCAATCTTTGTCTTGCCCGGCGGGGACTTACTCGATTGGGGTACGAGGCTAGGGTATGCCAGATTGCCGGTACCACGAGCTAGTAAACTCCTTACGGGGCTCCGCAGCGTGAGCCCGCACACTACCGTAAATACGGTGAATGTACGACGGGGATGCGCAACGTTTTACGCAGCACGGCGCGAGCACGGCGCGCGCACAAGGACCGCATGACGCGGGTGCGGCATCAGTGCGGCGCAAGCACGACGAAAGCAAGGCCCAACATTGTTACACCGGGTTCAGTTGAGTGCACACGCGAACCTCGACGCGCGCGCAGCCACAAACCGTGCGCTCTGGGCTCGCAGTTGCGGCTGTGGCGCTTGGTGGGCCGTCGCCGCAGCCCACGTGACATGTGCTGCCGCGAGCGGTTCTAGCGCCCGATCGCAGCAGCGCCGCCCTCACATCGCTGCGCGAGCCCGAGCCGTCGAAGCATACGAAGCATGGGCGAAGCGAGCCATCCGTGGCACTCGATTGGCTCGGCCGAGGACGATGCGCCGCCCAGCGCGCCGGCGGCCGCGCCGGCGGCCGCGATTGAGGCGCTGTGGACGCACCTGGCCGAGTTGCTGGAGAGCGCCGCGCTGGCCAGCGCCGCGCCGCGCACGCAGTACCGCGGCTTCGAGCACGCGGCGCGGCTGGCGTTCGGCCCGCACGGCGCGCCGTTCTCGCGCTACGCGGGCGCAATGGCTCCGGCCGGCGGCCTGATCAGCGAGGCGCTGCGGCTCGTCGCGGGCAGCGCCGCGGCGGCCGCGGCCGTCGCGCGGCTCGCACCGCAATTGCTGCCGCACGTCGCTGGCGCGAGCCCGGCTGTCGCGTGGGGGCTCATTGACCTCGTCGAGACGGCGCTGTGGTGCGTCGAGGAGCCCGAGTTCACGCTGCTGCGCGCGGGCCGCCTCCTGCTTCTCGCATACATGCACGCGCGGCACACGAAGCTGGACCCGCAGCACGCGCTTGCGATGGCGCTGTACGTGGCGCCGCTCGGCGAGCTGCCCGTGCCGCGCGCTACGAAGGACGGCGTGGCGAAGGACGGCGCTACAAAAGACGGCGCTACAAAGGACGGCGTCGGTGTGCCGTTCGTTGTACAGCTGCTCGTCGCCGTCGGCCAGCACGACGAACCGGGCGCGTACCCGCGCAACATCGACGAGCTGTACTGGGGCGAGTGCGACTACGTGCGGCTTGCCGTGAACGCTGTTTACGGGCTGCGCGTGCCGACGCTGCTGCGGCTTATCGACGGCCCGCGCGCCTCGATCAGAGACGTGTGGCACGGGCAGGGCGGCATCGGCGTGCTGGGCCGCGTGAACGTGCGCGAGCTCGTGGCGCTGCTGCTGCTGTCGCGGTGGGACGCGGCGCAGGAGCTCGAGCTCGGGATCAGCGCGACGCGGCTGCACGCGCTGCTAGCAACGGCGACGGCCGAGTACGCGCGCATCGACGGCCCCGCGCTCGTGCTGAAGCACCAGCTCGAGCTTGTCGTCGACACAACCGTGTGGCTGCTGGCGCTGCAGGGCCTGCCGCCGCCGCTGCGCGACAACAGCGGCGTGCGCAAGGTGACGCGCCTCGGGTGCGAGTCTGCCGTGACGATTCTGTGCGCGGGCACGGCGCTGTTCTCGCCGCACACCTGCATCGGCGCGTGTCTGCTGCTGCGCTCGTACGCGCGCAGCGTGCACGCGCTGCGCACGGAGCAGGTGGTGAGCGCTGAGCGCACCGACGCGCTGTGCGAGGCGCTGCGGCGGCTGCTTGTCGAGGAGCCCGAGCACGGCGTCGACGAGGCCGTGGTGGGGCTGCTGTGCAACCTGCTCATCGACTTCAGCCGCCTGCGCGAGCCGCTCATTGCGCTCGGCATCATTCCCATCATGTGCGAGGCGCTGCAGCGCAACCCGTCGCGCGGCATGCTCGTGAGCACGCTGTGGGCGCTGCGCAACGTGTGCGCGCTGCGCGACGCCGTCGAGGTCGAGCAGCTCTCGCTGCGCAGCCTCGGCCGCGTCGGCGCGCTGCAGCCGCTGCTGCACAACGACGACCGCGAGGTGACGCGGCTGTTCTGCGCCCTGCTCGGCAACGTGTCGCCGGCGAACCTCGGCGAGCTGTACGCGCTGCTCGGCGGCCGCGCCGCCGTGATCCAGTACCTCACCGAGCGCATCGAGTACTGGCAGTGGCCGGCCGTGCAAGAGGCGGCGTCGCAGGCGCTGGCGAACCTGACGGCGGCCAGCGCGTTCAGCGACGCCGAGCCGGACCCGCTCACGCGCGACCTGTGCCAGGGCATTGTGCGCTGCCTGCGGCACCCGGGCGCGTCGCAGACGCTGCTGGCGAACGTCGGGTACATGATCTCGAACGCGCTGCTCGTGCCGGACGGCGACGCCGGCGCGGGCGCGGGCAAGAGCGCGGGCCGGCGCGACGCGGACCTCGCGTCGTTCTCGCGCAAGCTTCTGGGCGGGCTCATGCTCCAGGAGGGCGTCTACGAGGCGCTGACGCAGATCGACTCGCCGATGCTGTCCGTGCGCAACAGCCTTGTGTCTGCGCGCAACGCGCTCGAGGTGACGGCCGATGCCGGTAACCCTTGATGATCCTATCTATTAGATTTGTACGACCGTAATGACGATATACAGTATGCGCAGCGCCGTACACGGCAGCGCACTACACGGCGCAGCGCACTACACGGCGTTGTGCACCGCACAGCACCATGAAACGCGGCGCCAAGGATTAGACGGCGCGCTGGTTCGGGCACATTCTGCAAATTACTTTATTATTTCTACGGTACGTAAGTGTTAAACACTGGAGGCATTGCCGTGCTGGACGTATTGGCGTGCTGAGCTCATTGGCGTGCTGAGCTCATTGGCGTGCTGAATACATTGCCGTGCTGAGCGCATTTGATGCAATGCCATCGCGACTGCTCAACGCCACGGCGCGCTATTTAACGCAATTATTGTGCACTGCTGGGCATACGAAAATGCTGGGCACACGAAAACGCTGGGCAAATGCAGAGGCTTCTTTGACGGGGGTGCTGCTTGCACACTAAGAGGCCTTGCGCGGCGCCTGGCGGCGCGGCTCGAACGCCGCGAGCGAGATCTGCAGCGAGTTCACGGCACGCAGACCAATGAGCAGGATCGCAAGCGTCAGGCCCGACGCAATGAGGCCCATGAAGATGCCCGGCGAGAAGAACTGGTAGTTGCGGAACACGCTCTCGTACGGAATGTCCTCGCTCAGCAGGCTCGGCCGCGCCGTCGCGTACACAACAGGCTGCACGTTCGTCTGGGCGTTCGTCTGCACGTTGAGCGCCGACGCGGCCGCGTCGGCGGGCTCGTCGTCGGCGCCGACGGGCGTGGTGCGGTACGACAGCAGGAAGTTGCCCGACGGAAGGTGCCCCACAAGGTCGCGCATGATTGTGTCGACCTCGGCCGGCGTCTTGTCCGTGCCGGAGAAGTCCGCGGTCAGAATGCGGGCCTTCGTGTCGGCGTAGCGGCCGAACTCGCCCGTGTGCGCGTCGACGGCAACGCGCTGCGCGCCGCACTTCTGAGCAATGCTGTCGCGGAGCTCGGCCGCGCGCGCGTCCGCGTCGGCGCCGGCGCCGTCGCGCACGGTGCCGAGCAGCACGCTCTCGCGCACCTTCTTGGCCGCGTGCGTGAGCCACGGCATTGTGCGCGGGTTCACGTCGCGCTCGCTCACGTGCGGGTGCTTCACGAAGATGTAGGCGTCGTAGTCGCACGACAGCGCTGCGTCGGCGACAATGGACTCGAGCGCGGCGCTCATGGACGGCACGGCCGGGCCCAGGTCCGCGTTCTGGCCGAGGCGCAGCGACTGCGACTCCGAGAGCAGCACGAACGGCGACGTGTTGCTGAACCCGGCCGCCGGCGCCGCGAGGCCCGCAATCCCCGCAGCGGCAATCCCGAGACCGCGAACGTGCATTGTACTAACTGGAGCTGGGGAGCTGGCTGGCGTTGTGCGTTCGTGCCTGCCCCGATCCCGCGGCAAGGGCAGCGACTACATACGTCCAGCGCATATGCAGCGGTTCGCCGCCTGCAGGCCACCGGCCATGAATGCGCCGCCGCCGAACGCCGCCAATCGCCGCAAAACACGCCTAAAGACCGTCAGAGGGCGTCAGTGGTGGCATATGTTACAATTTTGGTTCTACCGGCTACCCCGTGTCCACAGCTTGAATCATTTTATATTTTAGAATACATGCTAGTGCCTGCCGCGCCCGGCGTCGGGGGTTTTGCATTCTAGCGGTTAGTGTACAATAAGTTAATCAGTTTTCGGCCCTCGCGTCGCCGTCCTCGGGCTCGGCCGAGCCGTCGTCCTCGTCCACAGAGTCCACGATTGCGCTCGCAACCTTCCACACCTCGACGAGCGAGTCCTCCGACACCGACGCAAGGGTCCACGGCATGCTCGGGTGCCAGTCCAGCGACGTGACGGGCGCGAGGTGCCCGCCGTGGATGAATACAAGCTCGGGCGGGCCCTCCTCCTCCTCGGCCGCCGTCTGCGCCTGCCCGTGCAGACTCAGGTCCCACACCTTGGCCTGCGCGTCGGCGCCGCCGCTGGCAAACACGCTCTCGTCGTGGGGCGACCAGCTCACGACGTTGATCGGGCCCGCGCCGGCCTGCAGGCCCGCGAGGCTCGCGCTGCTCATGCGGATGTCCCACACGGAGATGGCGCCGTCGGCGCTGCCTGTAGCGAGCAGCAGCTCGTTCAGCGGCGAGTACTTCAGCGCGGTGATGCCCGTCGCGTGCGCGTCCGTGATGGCGCGCGCCGGCGCCGCGGCGGGCTGCCGCGTGTCCCAGAACCGGATGACGCGGTCGTCGCCGGCGGTCACGAGCTCGTGCGGGTTGCGCGGCGCGAAGTCGACGTCGTAGAGCGCCGCGGGCGCGTTCATGCCGTCGCCGTTCAGCGCGCGCGCGCCGCCGAGCACGGCCGGCGCCGCGGGCCGCGTGATGTCCCACACAACGGCCTCGCCGTCGGCGCCGACCGTCGCAAGGCTCTGCGCCGCGTGGTGGCTCCACGACAGCTTGTACACGTCGCGGCGGTGGTGCTCGAGCGAGATCTCGTTGTTCTCGTGCGCAAACACCTTGACAAAGCCGTCCTTGCCGCTGCAGGCAATGTCGCGCGGCGACAGCGGCGAGTAGCGCGCGCAGTACGGAAACTGCTGCGCGCCGAGCGGCAGCACGAGGTCCGTGCTGATGATGCTCAGCGTCTGCTCGCTGAAGCGCTCGGGCCGCGCGTCGGCGCGCGGCAGGTCGCACTTCGCCTGGTACACCGTGTTCGCGCCGCCCAGCATCTCGCACGACGTCAGCAGCAGCGTGTACGTGTCGAACGCGCCGCCGGCCTTCTCCGTCGTGTACGGCGCGCGGCACGGGTACCACTGCACGCTGGTCGACGGGCTCAGCACCGCCTTGGACACGCATATGTCGTACAGGAACGGCGACTGCTTCTTCCAGATTTTGTACTCCTCGTTGCGGATGCGCTCCTGCTCGTCGGGCCTCGGCGCCTCGCTGGCGGCCACGCTACTCTCTTCGGCACTCATCGCGAATGCCACGGCTCCAATCTCGGGGACCGTTGTGGGATGGGTGGTGAGGGTAGGGCAACATAAGCAGCCTGGCCGGCGGCAGCCCGCCGCAGCCAGCCAGTCCGCCGCAGTCAGCCCGTTTCGACGCCGTATAAACGCCGCAGACAGAGGCCGCAATTGACAAAACTGTTAAAGCCCACAACGGGGCCCTTGTGCGCCGCGCGGCCCGCCGAGCTATGCTCGCACCTCAGCCGCAATGCAATCGTACATACTATACACCATTAATCTGCCTCCTTCGACGCGGCGTCACACGCGTTCGTGCAGCCGCATCTCCCGCTGCTTGCTCCGCAGCTCGCGCACTCGGCAAGCTGTGCACAGGGTCGCTGAAATCAGGACGATCGCTATACCCAGTGAAAGTAGCGCACCGATAAGAGAGAATGCGAATGCGCCGGAATTAGTGTCAAAGTGCCTCACCTTCATTATAATGATGCACGCTATGCCGGTAAGGACAAGCAGTGTAGAGAGCATGCAGAGGATACTCAGCGACAGGCGCCCCGATTCAACAGCTTCGTCGCCCCTCGACAGTGCCATGATGCGGCACAGCAATTGCTCAGCCACGAGCCGCTGCGTGCCTGTCTCGTCGCTGTGCCACACGGCGTCGCGCGGATCGAAGTACGGGCACCGCTCGACCAAAACCGCCTGCTTTACCCACGAGTGCGCGTCCCAGAACAGCTGCCGCTGATCGTCGCTGCTGATCTCGCCCTTGCTCGCGAGCAGGTCCAGCCCGTTCCACAGCTGCCGCACATTGACCTTGCCGCTCTTGAACTGCTCGACCCAGCTCGGCGGCGTGACCGCGTCCTTAATTGTTAAGTCGTGGCTGCGCAGCGCGTCTGTCACGGCCAGCAGCCAGTCGTCCCAGCCCTCGGTCGTGCGGAAGCGCGGGTGTAGGTTCACGAGGCTGCCGAGCTGCTTGATCACCCCGGCGGACATGAGGCTGCGGAACGTCGCAATGCGGTCGATCACAAGCACCCGTTCGGGCCACGTCAGGTTGTGGAAGCGGATGGCCTCGCTCTGGAAGAAGTCCCAGTTTGCGAAGTCGTACTGTTGCGGGGGCAATGCCCCCAGCAGGTGCGTGTAGCTCATGCTGCGGGTCAACGCGTTGCGTGCGGCACCGAAGCCTAATTTATGCAAGGGCCCTCCATACGCTTAGTCCTGGGACCCGCCGGCGGTCTTTGAGCCGTAGAGCTGATGATTTTCTAATTGGTTTGATTAATTGGTTTGATTAATTGGTTTGATTAATTGGTTGGTTAATTGCTTTATTTACTTGCTTTTTACTTGCTGTGTAGTCTGCTGCCGTGTGGCCTTCTGCTGTACGGTCTTCCGCCGTGTGGGGGTGGTATCGCTGCGTGAGGGTGGGCCGAGGTCGCACCTGTATTATAAGGCAAGTCGTCGAACCGGACGCTGAACCAAGACCTTACGACACTAGCAGCGTACAACACTAGCAGCGTACAACACTAGCAGCGTACAACACTAGCAGCGTACAACACTAGCAGCGTACGACACTAACAGCTAGGCGCGCCGCATCTGGCGCCCACATTACGCACATCAAAAAGCTCAAGGTAAGGCCCTGCTCAGGCGTCTACGCATTCAGAGCCGTCGGCCGTTTTTAAATCCATTAAGAAATATAATAATATATGCAACCGTGCACAAGTCTTCTGCTGATGTTGTACAAGTCGCCCTTGCGCATTTGGAGAAACGCGCTTAGTCGCCGCGCTTCCGCTTGGCAAGACGACGGCCAGTGCCGAAGATCTTCTTGCCACGGTTCTTCTTCTGGGCACGCTGCTGCTTCGAGACCTTGTCGACCTTCTCGGCGAGGCCGTAGCGCACAAGGCGGTACGTGGGCTCGAACTTCTTCATCGACGCGCCAGAGTCGTACACAAGACCGAAGCCGGTGCTCTTGCCGCCACCGAACTGGGTCTTGAAGCCGAACACGGAAACGGCATCCTTCTCCGAGTTGTAGAACTTGGCGAGGCGCTCGCGCAGCTCGTCCTTCGACACGTTCGGCCGCGTCGGGTGGATCACGTCAATGACAAACTGGGAGCGGGCCAGCAGCGGGTTGCGCTGGAACTTGCGGATGCGCAGCGTCACGGCGTCAGACGACATTTTCCTATATTCAAGCAAAGGAGTCGGTCGACCTCGATCTAGAGATTTTCAGTTGGGTGTGCCGGGGGCCCTGGCGCCAGGCCCGGGCGAGGGTCCGCCGCGTCGGTTGGGAGATTGTGACTTTTGGTTTACCGGCTGAGTCTTCCGCGAAGCCCTAAGGCGTGCGCTGCGTCAGCAAGCCCTAGGCGCTCGTGCCGTGCTCGTGCCGGTGCTGCTCATAGCGCCATGCTCGTTGAGTAAGACCAGTGCTAATGCAGCGCCTGCGGCGCGGCGCGAGCAGCCACGCAGCATCGCGTCATCGAAATGGATGCGTAGACTTAACCAGGCGTTAAATTAAAATAGTACATCCAGTGCGGTGCCGCTTATACGCGCCGACCACCGTCTAAAAAGACTAGTTTCCATCTGCTATCTTTACATACGTACGTACGGGCCGCCTGCGGGCAAATTTGTCGCATAAGGACACAGACGCACGGCGGTTAGCGCAGTCCAATCAGTGCGCCCCAGATCCCTAGCGCGTCTCCACGCCCTTGTCAAAGGATGCAGTAAAGCCTCGTATTCTACCGGCCAGATGCTGATGTCACCTGCCGCGGCGCTGCGCCACTTACACGCGTAGGCTCGCCAGCATTCACACCCAATTGCCGCCGCCGGATCGTCCCGCTGCTGAGCCGCGACCGACGCAGAGCAGGCTTTGCGCAATCAGCAGCGCAAGCCCTCGAAACGGTCCTGCGGCCGCAACATCCTATGAGGCTCTTGCTGATATCGGCCGAGCTTGGGCGTCACCCTAGCCCTGTGAGAATAACCCGCGGTCCATCATCAGCTGTGAGGTGCCGCCTAAGACCAACTAACCGCTCCACTCCACAGTTGACGACGATGAGCCGCCCCGAGACTAAATCAGCGCCCAAAGCGCAGGCCAAGGAGACCGCCCAGAAGACCGAGGAGGACGTGAAGCAGGCCGCCAGCAATGCCGAGAAGAAGGCTGCGGAGACCGAGCAGGAGACCGCCGACCGCGTGCGCGCGCTCGTGAAGGAGGGCGAGGAGGCTCTCGAAAACGCGAAGAAGCAGGCCGAGCACTACGCCGAGGAGATCAAAGAGACCTCCGCCAACGCGCTGCACTCGTTCGGCGCCAAGGCCAAGGACTTCGGCGCCGAGGCCGAGAAGGAGATCGCGCGCGCCGCCGATGCCGCCCGCGAGGCGTCCAAGACCTACTCCGACAACATTGTCGAGGAATTGAAGGACCCGGCCGTCTCCACGACCGTCCTGTTCACAGCCGTCACCGCCTCCGCCGCGTCCACCTACCTCACGCACCAGCACAAGGCCGGCAAGCTCACGCCGCTGCTGACGGCCGGCGTCGTGGTTGGCGTTGCTGCCCTCAGCTTCGCCGAGTACTTCTCGGTCAAGGCCTACTTCCGCGGCAACAGCTCGTCGTCCGCCTCGGCCTCGAACTAAAGTATATACGCCCAGTAATTGAGACGCTGTTTCTCCTAGATTATTATTAGATGCATGCTTCCGGGCGTGTGGAATTCCGACCTAGTTCTCAGAGCACTAAAATCAATGCTCGCGGTGCTCGTGGTGCTGCTCTTGAGCCGCTACACTGTATTGAGCCCCTGCATTTTTGGCTGTTGCACTACATTGAGCCGCTGCAATTTGTTTTTGCTGCTGCGCTTTGTTGGCTTTGTTGGGCTGCTATTACTGGACTCCAGTGAGACACTGGCCATCGTCGCAATTCCGCGCTTTCGTCGGCGTCCAATGGCAACGCGCCGCTGGCCATCCCTAGCCTGGCTGCACTAGCCGGTATTGGTGATCCATGCCGCCCATAACGCCTGCTGCACAAGTGCAGGGGCGTGTCCCTGGAATGCGCGCCCAAAGTTTAGGGTCCGCTCTGCTGCAAACACCAGCTTCGTATTATGCTGGCGTGTCTCACTTTTCCCGGCGCATGCGCGAGTGAGCAAGCATTCCGCCAGCGAGGTTTTCTGCATGCATCTTTGCATCAAGGCTAATCCCCAGGTCTAGGTACGACAATGGCGATGCCGGTTTGGGGGGTTCCAGAATGCCGCAGCTTCGCTCGCATGCGCTGCAGCGACTTGCATATGCACGCGATATTTTTTGACAAAATGTTTCACTGTATTCGGGCCAGGGCCCCGAGTTGCCGCAGATCGGCCCGCAATCTCGCTGATTCGGCGCCTGCGCCGTGCCCGTAACATAGCACAACCGCCTGTTCGCAGCCACTCCATACATGCTTACACGTCGCAACGTGCACATGCTGCTGCTCTATGCAAAATGCAGGTCGCAATTATGAGATTCATTACCCTCCACTTCCTAAATAATATATATAACGCCCCTCGTCATTACATCCGCAACTGGATCTAGAGCCTCCCTTGCACCGCATTATGGTAGGCCAAGAGTTGCAGTACCCCCTTACTAAGTCTGTGCGACGCACGTCACCGTCTCGTTAAGAATACATCTCGCAGCTAGGGAAAGGCGCCAACGGCCAAAAACCACCGCTGCTCGAGATCATGATCCGCCCCTGAGACACGCGGCACGAGCTGTAACTTACGTGGTTACGTGCTTCCTTCGCTCTCCGCAAAGTCAGGTCTACTGGCCGCACTGCATGGCCTCGCGTCCTGACCTGAAACACCTCCTCCTGCTCTTACATATGTAGGGTTTGTCTGCCCACCACATGCGCAGTCTTACCCATCTCCTGATGCGGGCATATTCTGAGACATTGAAGGCAGACAATACCCACGTAGACGCATGTGTAACAATACGTCCTGGGTAACTCCCATTCGCCTGCAACGCACCATGGGGTCATCGAGGCTGCGTGGTTTGGGACAGCTGCTGCAAGGAAAAAAGGGCGTGCGATACTGAATAGCTGGGTATTCTCCCCACTCCGTGCCTCTTGCACTTATCCAGAAATTTTGTACATCGAGTCTGGGCCTTCTATACTGGCCACTACAGTATTATATTTTCAGGTTCTCACCCGACTGCTCTCATCGCCCATCCGCGCAGCAGTCCCATTAGGGCTCTATCAGCGGTTTGACGCATTGTTATCATTTCTGCAGGAACCGCTGTTTCACATCTTCTGCATCCGACACAAACTGACGGTATCAGACGTGCATCCGGGCCGCTTAGTATCACAAAGCCGCTGTTTCTGATAGTCTCATTAAAAGACAGCAGCACCCCTCGCAACCACAACCCCCTAACACCGCCTCGTAGCAGACACATATTCTAACGGGGGCGTGAAGAGTAAACAACAATCGCTCGCACGTTGATTTCCACTGGCCTGCTCTGTTATTGGGTCGCGTGGGGGGCTTTGGGAACCCAGATGGAAACAAGCTTATCGAACCAAAATCTAGTCTCGTGTGTCCTTCTTCCGTGCGGCAATAATCATTCCCGCATACTTACATGGGAGAAACGAATACTTTCGCTAAAGACTCTGTGCATTCAGGAAAGTCTAGCAGGAATGCGCGTGCGCGCCAACCACAGGTTGCATCGCCATCGCCAGGACCCGCGTCACAACAGGGTGGTGATGATGCTCCATCGCCCCAGGATGCTAATGCGGGCCAGAGTCCACAAATAGAAGAGCCCCGTTCCGAGCGGCACATTTCTCCTAAGTCGAATGAAATGCGAAAACGACGCCACAGGCGTCCAAGCAAGCAGCGCGCGCGGAGCCGCGCCGTCAGAAAGAACAAAAAGGTTCAGACTAGCATTGAATCGCCAGATCTGGAGAGCCGGAGCGAGCATTTAACCAGTAGCAGCGGTCAAGACAGTCCGGTCGCGGTGCCACACATGGCTGCCACAGGCGCTGCTGGTCACAAGGACGTCAGCGACGCAAGCGACGCAAGCGACGCAGAACAAAGTGACGCAAGCGACGCAAATGACGCAGAGCAAAGTGACGCAGCAGTACCAGAGAGAGATATGGAGGAAGGAGGCGAGGAGAAAGAAGCAGAAAAGCAAGTAGAAGCGGGTAAGAAAGAGAATAAGTCACGTAAGAAGGCGGAAGCCAAAGGTGACAAGGAGCAACGGCGAACACCTGTAGCGGTAAAAAGTGAGCCAGATGTTGGCGAACACGGACATGGTGGCCGTAGGCTTAGAACGCGGAAGAAGCTGTTCATCGTCGAAGACGTGAGCGAGGACGAGAGTGACACGAGTTTCAGTGACAGCCCACAGGAGGACGAGAGTGAGTATGAGGACGAGGACGCCGAGAGTGATGACGAGGCCGCTAGTAGTGGGTCAGAAACATCTCTGACTGAAGAAGTGCAAGCGCCGCCTATTCCTCCGGCAGGCGCCGAGAGCCCAGTGGTCGAACGCTCATCGAGACGTCGCAGGGCTGTACCTCGCACTGGAACGACACCGGTCATTACAGGCCCGCCTACTTTCCAGTATGCTGCGTCGCCAGAAGTACAGGGGCGTGGTTCCATCTCACCACAATTCAGCAACATGTTCCCCCCTGTTATCTCTGCCGCAGAGCACCCACATGGGTTCTATGCTGAAGGGTCCGAGGGTGGGCAGACAGAGGCCCAGTTTGAACTCAACCGACATCGTATGCCGCTCTTTGGCCCGCGACCTCAAGGTGATGCTCCCGGAGCGCCAGGCGAATTTGCACATTCAGGCCAAGCTCGGTCCTCAGGTCACAGGTTTGGGCGCGGGCCTAGTGCTGGTATTCGGCTCGGTCAAGATTCGCGGCGGTCCCGGTCTCACCATCCAACTCAGCGGGCTCCACATGCAGGACCAGTGTCGATGCAACCACCTCCATACTACGAGAACTTTTTGTACAGCCCAGGTGGAGGGATTGTATATCAAGGGAGTCCGCGTCTTGGGCAGATGCCTCCCCGACGTCCCCCATCACCGTACACCTTGTCCTACTTATGGAGCCAGGCAGCCATGAATGCGCAGAGTGCCGAAGAGGCGAGATACCGAGCGCGCTACTCAGCGCCCCGGACAAGCTCACCCACGCGTGGCTCCCCTAGTGGGCCGTATTTAAGTGGGAGCCGAGAACACGGCACGCACCGTCGTAAACGGAAGCACGCCAGTCCTACGGCCCACAGTAGTCACAAGACACGAAGGGGCGAGCAGTCAACTCAAATTAAAAGGGAATCCGTCTCCCCAGAAGCGGACTCAGACATGGAAGAGCATGCTCATCTTAGCCAGGTCTTCGTGCCAATGGAGCCCACGGTTTCAGCTGGCTCCAATGCTTCTACAGCGTTGTTGGGTGCCCCCGACGCTTTCCCTGCAATTTTTGCCACCTCGTTTGCACCGTCCATGCATGTAGAGCGATTCTCCAGTCCGGAAGACCTGCGGCATCTGCCGCGTGCGTGGCACCACGAACGGCAAATACATTCTGGCAGGACAGACGAGCGCATGCAGATCGACAACGAGTCCGAGCGCGAACAGGGTGACGAACATGAGCATGACGATGCGCATGACCACGGGGTTGACCACGGGCTTAGCCATAGTCACGATCATGATGATGAACAGGAGGGTGACCACGAGGATGAGCTTGAGCTCTCTGAAGGGCACGAACATGGACATGAGCATGAGCATGAGCATGAGCATGAGCATGAGCATGAACTCTCTGAAGGCCTCGCCAGCAGTGCGGATCCAAATGCAATGTCACCAAAGGAGCCGATGATGTGGCGTGAAGGCGCTGAGCTCGTATCGTACTATGGAAGTCCGTCATCTCAGCAAGTGCCGTATGTCTCAGTGCAGCCGCCATTTGGCGCATTCTACTCTCCACAGATGACCCCAATTTTTCAAAGCGCCCCGCAACACATACAAGCGCAGCTCGAGATTAACGGCGATCTCGGTGAAATAACAAAAGGCTGGAGCGAGAAGGAGGTCGAAGTTGGCAGGCGACTAGTGCGGTTTCGCCGCGAGCAGCATGGTGTCAAAATTCGTCTCGAGTTTGAGCCAATAGCCCGGGAAGACTACAAGAAGAGCATGACTGTCATCTCGTGCATACGGCGCAAGGAGACGGAGGATTATTTTGTAACATCTGTCGACTGTATCACCATTTTAGAGCTTGTTATGGGGCAGCGGTTCAGCATTGAAGAAAAAAACCGCACGCGGCGCAACTTGGAAGCATGTCGACCTGTGACGGTATCAAAGACCAAGCCAGAGTTAGAGCCCTTCTTCCGGCAGATCATGAACTACGATATTCCCCGGCCGCGGAATATTGAGAAGGACCTCAAGGTCTTTATGTGGAGCAATCTCGAGAGCGCCTTGAAAAAGATTGTGTCGAAGTACTCTGCTGTGAACTACCAGCCCCAGCAGCCTCAACAGCCTTCAAGTTGATAGCCCCACGCGCGTCGTATCTGCACTCTAATTCCTAGACATCTAAATCTAAATTGCGAGTGTCACTTTTTGTTTTAAATTAATTAAGTTATTTATTGACCAGGCGCCAAGAGAGAAAAAAATCCCGAGAAAGTGATTACCTTGATGGCCACTGCTAGAGCGGCTTCCGCGTACGTTCCGAGTCCGAGCGCATTAGAGCTATAAGCTGACCGCTGACCGCCGGGTCCAGCGGGGACCACCCAATGCTGTATTGTGTATTACATGAGGCAGTTTTCGCCGTGGCGGTCCCACCACATGCACGTCATGCATGAAAAAAAAGCTTAATATTGGGCGTAAAAAATTGGTGAGCACTCGGCGGGACGTGTCCTAACGCGCCCAGCACATTTAAAAAGGAATAAGGCTTTAATTAGAAGACTGATCTACGGCTAGTGCCGGTGGCACGGAGCAATACGCACAGTTCAGGCGCATGTGGCACATGTGACCAGTAAACGTTGCTGCATTTCTGACTTCAACAAGAAGCATTATTCCGCGCAGACCGTGCAAAGTCACAACACGCGACGGGACCGTTTGGCCGGAGCACGGGACTTTCTGGGGGGTAAGAGCCACGGGACTCGTGGGGCCCGGCGGGACCCGCCCGTGCAGCACATGCGCCGAGGACGGCACGCCGGAAAACGGAGCGAGGGTCCGATTCGAAAATTAGACGTCGCGAACACGGGGGCAGAAATAAAGTCTCAGTTTTTGAGGACGCGGTTGGATATGCGAGGACCGAACGTCGGCTTTGGCAGGGCTCCAGCGCGGTATCCGATCTCGGGTCCGAGGTCCAACCCTACCCCTATCCTGAGAGAAAATAGCGACGACGCGTACCGACAGCCTCGGAATAGGCGCTGGCGCGCGATCCGCAGCAATTGCCGGAGGGTGCTGCGGCCCAGACACGCGCCAAGAAGGTGGCAGGTCAATTAGAAGAGCGCAAGACGGCCTCCACGTCGCGAGTCGCGTGCCCTGAGCCATGTTGTCATATGCATGCAGTGCAAAGGCCGGCCCGTACCCTAGGAATTTGTGGTGCTTCTGATTGTGATTGTAAGTCCACGGCCCAATTAGAGCGAAGGTGAATGTGTTGATTACATATTGTGCGGAGACTCGTGGCAAGGGCCTTATATTGGGAGCACTATGCGGGACTGTTTGAATTCTTTCCTGTAAAGCATCGGGTCTTGAGGCAAATTTTTTCTTGCAAGGAACGATGCTGAGAATCAAGTCCGCGAAGGCCGCGCAGGGCATGCGCCGCGCGTACTCGTCCATCACGCGGGACTCCAAGGTGCACCAGAACATCTGGGAGGACCACACGTTCATCAATTACAAGCAGAACGTCGAGAACCTGAAGACTGTGCGCGAGACGCTGAGGCGCCCGCTCACGTACGGTGAGAAGGTGCTCTACAGCCACCTCGTTGACCCTTCGTTCAACGTTGAGCGTGGCGTCAGCTACCTCAAGCTGCGCCCGGACCGCGTTGCTTGCCAGGACGCTACCGCCCAGATGTGTCTGCTGCAGCTTGACCAGTTCGCTGCTGTGAACAACGCGCCGGACTTCCAGACGCTCACGCCGGCCACCGTGCACTGCGACCACTTGATCCAGGCCCGCACCGGCGCCAAGGAGGACACCGACCGCGCCATCGACATTAACCGCGAGGTGTACGACTTCCTGCGCTCCACGTGCGCGAAGTACAACATTGGCTTCTGGGGCCCTGGCTCGGGTATCATCCACCAGATCGTGCTTGAGAACTACGCGTTCCCTGGCGCGCTGCTCATTGGCACGGACTCGCACACGCCCAACGCTGGCGGTCTTGGCCAGCTTGCCATTGGTGTTGGTGGTGCCGACGCCGTTGACGCGCTCACGGGCCAGCCCTGGGAGCTGAAGGCGCCCAAGTACATTGGTGTGAAGCTGACTGGCCGCCTCAACGGCTGGACCGCACCCAAGGATATCATTCTTGAGGTTGCCGGCATCACGACCGTGAAGGGTGGCACTGGTGCCATCATGGAGTACTACGGCGACGGTGTTGACTCGCTGTCGTGCACGGGTATGGGCACCATCTGCAACATGGGTGCCGAGATTGGTGCCACGACGTCGGTGTTCCCCTACAACAACAGCATGGCCAAGTACCTTGCGTCGACGGGCCGCAGCGACATCGCTGAGTTCGCCAACGTGTACAAGGAGGACCTGCTCTCGGCCGACGAGGGCTGCGAGTACGACCAGGTCATTGAGATCGATCTGAACACGCTCGAGCCGCACGTGAACGGACCGTTCACTCCGGATCTGGCGACGCCCATTTCGCAGCTGCCTGAGATGGCTGCCAAAAACGACTGGCCCACTGAGGTCAAGGTGGGTCTGATTGGCTCGTGCACGAACTCGTCGTACGAGGACATGACCCGCGCGGCGAACATTGCCCAGGACGCCATGGACCACGGCCTGAAGTCGAAGGCCATCTTCACGGTTACGCCTGGTAGCGAGCAGGTGCGCGCCACGATCGAGCGTGACGGCATTCTGAAGACGTTCACTGACTTCGGCGGTGTTGTGCTTGCCAACGCGTGCGGCCCCTGCATTGGCCAGTGGGACCGTCGCGACATCAAGAAGGGTGAGAAGAACACGATTGTGTCGTCTTACAACCGTAACTTCACGGGCCGTAACGACAGCAACCCGGAGACGCGTGCGTTCGTGGCTTCGCCGGACATGGTTGTTGCCTATGCGATCACTGGTGACCTGCGTTTCAACCCCATCACGGATACGATCAAGGGTGCTGATGGCAAGGAGTTCAAGCTGAAGGAGCCGTTTGGTGACGGACTCCCGAAGAACGGCTTCGACCGTGGTGAGAACACATACACTGCGCCGCCGAAGAACCGTGAAAACATTGAGGTGCTGATCTCGCCCTCGAGCGACCGTCTGCAGCGCCTGCACCCGTTCCAGAGGTGGGACGGCAAGGACGGCTACGACATGCCGATTCTGATCAAGTCTCTGGGCAAGACGACGACGGACCACATTTCGCAGGCCGGCCCCTGGCTGAAGTACCGTGGCCACCTGCAGAACATCTCGAACAACTACATGATTGGCGCGATCAACGCGGAGAACGGCGAGGCGAACAAGATCCAGAACGTGCTGAACGGCGAGTGGGCCGGCGTTCCGGAGGTTGCTGCGAACTACCGCGACAACGGCGTGAAGTGGGTTGTGATTGGCGGCGAGAACTTCGGCGAGGGCTCCTCGCGTGAGCACGCTGCGCTGGAGCCGCGCTTCCTTGGCGGCTTTGCGATCATCACGAAGTCGTTTGCTCGTATCCACGAGACGAACCTGAAGAAGCAGGGCATGCTGCCGCTGAACTTCGTTGAGCCGGAGGCGTACGACCGCATCCAGCCCAAGGACCGTGTGGACATTCTTGGCATCACCGAGATTGCCCCCGGCAAGAACATGACGCTGCGCATCCACCCTGCCGACGGCAGCGAGGTGTGGGAGACGCCTCTGTCGCACACGTTTAATGAGGAGCAGATTGGCTGGTTCAAGGCCGGCAGCGCGCTGAACCGCATGGCTGAGGTTGTGAAGGAGAAGCACGCCCAGGCATAAGCGAACTTTCATTTGGTTAAATAATATCATAAATGTACCAGCTTTTATAAAGGCGTTTTTATATTATTTTTATTACAGGCTTTTACGATACCCACTGAGGAATATATAGTCATTTAATCATTGCTTTTGAGCCGCGAGTCTGAGGAGCAGTCTAGGGCCGCGCCAGAAAAGGTATACGAGCACACCAATCTATTCAAAAAACGAAGCATTACTGCTGTGCCTGAGCGGCGACAGGCTTGGGCTGAGGCGCCGGGCTGGTGGGAGCAGCGGCGGCCTGCGGGCTGTTAACGGCAACCTTCACGCTGGTAGCAGCGGCCTCCGGGCTGGCAGCAGCGGCCTCCGGGCTGGCAGCAGCGGCCTCCGGGCTGGCAGCAGCGGCAGCGTCGTCCGATTTGACGGGCCGCGGCCGCGCCGACGCAGATACAAGTACAGTGGAGGGCCCCTGGATCTCGACGAAGGGCGCGGAGTTTCCGGAGTTGAGTTTGCGCAGCAGCCAGCCTGCGGTTGCGGACCACAGGCGCGCGGCCTCGTGGCTGAGGCGCGCGCGCCACGCGCCGAGGCGCGACGCCGGCTTCGGCGCGGGCCGCGCGAGCTGCGGCTCGGCGGCGCGCACGGAGCCGAACTCGAAGCCGAGGTGCGTCACTTTTGTCGGCGCCTGCGCGACGTTCGTGTCGACGGTGTATGCGTTGAGGTGGTTTTTCTGCACGAGCACGGACTCGCCCGCCGGGACGCGGAGCTGCACGACCGAGAGCGGGGACGCGAGGCTGAGCCAGCCCCGGCCGGACACAATTGTGTGTGCGAAGGGCAGGCCGCCGAGGCGCCAGCCCGAGCGCGGCGCGAGCCGCAGCTGCGTGCCGCAGTACGCGTGGACGCGTCCGGGCCGCGTGACGACCCAGTCGAGCGAGCCGTCGAGCTCGATGGCGGACAGGTGTTTTGCCGCGCGCGACGCCGAGCCGAGCAGGCACACGAGCGGCTGCGTGCCGACGATTGTCTGCTCGAGCACGGGCTGGCGCGCGAACAGGCGCAGGAGCGGCGAGCGCGCGACGCGCAGCCGCGCCGTGAGCGAGTCGACGCCGCCGAGCACGCCCGTGAGCGCATTGCGCTGCGCCTGCAGCTTTATGGACGGCGGGAGCTGCACCTGCAGCAGCGACCCGAGGCCGATGACCTTGAACGCGGGCGCCTGCGGGACGCGCGGGTCGACGACGGGCGCCGCGCGCACAACGTTGTGCCCGGCCAGCTCGGGCGCTTCCGGGATGTAGTGCAGGAACCGGCGCATTTCGGGCCCAAGGACTTGGATCGGCGATGGCTAACTGGCCGGTGCAGAAGCAGACGAGGCCCGGACCTAACCCTCGGCGACGTCCCAGGCCACTGGCGGTGCGCCGGTGCACGACGAGCAGGACCCATTTATTAACCGCCATTTATTAACCGTCATTTATTAACCGCAATTTGCCAACCGTCATTTACTAACCAGCGCACTTGTTATGTTGTGGTGGAACACCGCGGTTGGCCGCTTGATTTTGAATCGGTCTGGTAGCTAGCGGTGAAGCGGTGCTAGCGGCTCATTACTATGACTGGGCGAGAAGCTAGATACGCATTGAGAACTGCATCTGAGGGATCAGTCTGGTGGTGCTAAACTATGTATGATTTAATAAATATGCGGCCAAAGCGCGCGCTCGCGCGCGCTCATGCATTCAGCGGACTCTCTAGATCCTGCTCTTCGTTCGCGGTCTCGTTCGCGGTCTCGCTCGCGGCCTCGTTCGCGGTCTCGTTCGCGGCCTCGCCCGCAGGCTCGCTGCTCTTGGCCTCCGGATTCGGCCCGGCCTGCTGCGGCTCCGCGCCGGTGTTTGCCGGGCGGTGCTGCGGCGCCGCCGGCAGCCGGTCGAGGCTGTCGGCGAGCTTCTGCGCCTGCGCGTCGGCCTCCATCTCGCCGAGCTCGTTGTCGATCTCGAGCTCGTCGAGCTCCGACGTCGCCGCGTCGGCGCCAATGCGCAGGTCGGCAAGGCTCTGCGTCACCGTGTCGGTCTGCTCGATCTCGTCCTGCAGGCCCTCCATCACGGCGTCGACGTCGTCGATGTTCATGCCCTGGTTCAGCTCGGCAAGCACGCGCGAGCTCGACTCGAGCGCCGCCACGGCCTGCTGGTTGTCGCTCGCGTCGTCGATCTTGTGCAGCACCGTCTGCAGCTGGTCCACGAGCACGGCCGTGCGCTCGTACGACTTCTCGGCAATCGCCTTCTTCTGCAGCAGCTGCTTCGCGGCCTTGCGGTTCGTCTTCACCGCGCGCCGCGCGCCAGCCGCGTACTCGTCGACCTGGCTGCTCAGCTTCGCCTCGCGCGCGGCCAGCTCCGCGATCTGCGCGCGCAGCGACGACACCGTCACGTCCGTCTCCGTGATCGGCCCCGACCGCCGCAGCTTCACGACGTTGCGCGCCTTGTCGACGTACAGCTTGCCCGTCGCGGCGCCGAACGCGAGGCTGCACTCGAGGTCCGTCGCGCTGAGCTGCGCCCCGTCGAGCGCCGCCACGGCGTCGAGGCTGAAGACGTGCGACAGCCGGCTGTTGCCCTCGCGCGCGACGGCGTCGCCAAGCAGCTTCTCGATGCGCGCGGCCGCCTCGCGCACGGCGGCCATGTCGACGTACTTCTCGTGCCGCAGCTCCTCGCCGGCGCCCGAGCGCCATTGAGGCCTGCCGACGCGCCGCGCGGCCCAGCCCAGGAGCCGCAGCGCGCGCGCGGCCACGCCGGCGGCCGGCGTCGCCGGGTACTCCTGCGCGAAGCGCGAAAGCGGCACGAGCGTACCGTCGGCAACCATGCGGTCAAACACGGCGTTCAGCGCGAGCGGCATGCCGTTCTCGTGGTCATTGAGGTCGGCCACAAGCTCGGGCCCGGCCTCGACGCACGTCCGGTCCGCAAACACGCCGGCCTCGAGCGCGTCCTCAAGCACCTCTTTCCACGCCGCAAGGTTCGCCTCGTACCCGTCCGGGTTCAGCTCCTCGAGCCGCGCAAAGTTCGAGTACAGCGACATCTTGCGCGTCGGCGTGAAGTGCGGGTTCGCCGCAACAACGCGCTGCAGCTTCGCCCGGTTCATTTGCTGCCTGCGCGGGGGATGGAAGAGCCGTAACCAGGAACGGCCGGGCGCTGAGTCAAAGAAAACCACCGGCACCGCCAAACCCACCGACTGAACCGCCCGGCTCTTTGCGCGTGGAACGGCCTTGACGGGCCTGTTTTAGCAAAAACGAGCGGCAGCGCGGCAATATCATTGGCAATGGGGGACGAGAAGCGCCGCAGCGAGCAGGCCGCCGGCGCGCAGGACGGCCGCGCGCCGAAGCGTGCGAGAACGGACAAGCCGCGCCTGCTGGACGCGGCGCGCGAGCTCGAGCCGCCGTTCACGTTCGGAAGCACAAAAAAAACAAAGGTCTTTGGCAACGCGTACGCCGGCGGCGTGGCCAAGCGCCGCACAAAGCTGCAGTACCGCCAGTTCCTGCACCTCAAGAAACCGGGCCAACCGAAGCCGGCCAACCAAGCCGGCCAACCCAAGCCGGCCAACCCAAGCTCACGAAGCTAATACAGACTAACGTCAAGCTAATGTAAACTAGTGGCTAATGCGTAGTTGTTGGCATAGTTCCGTAGTGTAAGGGCAGCTATGCTCGTGCTTGCGCACGTGGGAAAGTGCCCAGCCGCGAGGCGCGCCGAAGCAAACCGGCGCTTGTCCACGCCCTGGTGCACGCTCAATTAGCCCATACAACTCACACGAGCCAGCGAGCCGAGCGCGCGACGCGCTGCATTGCTCGCGAATTGCTCGCGAATTGCCCGCGCTTCGGGGCGCCAGTCGGCGCATCACGTGGAGAAATTTCAGATTCAGCCCGCGAGCGCTTCTCAGGGCCCGTCGCCACCGCATTGACGATGCAGCTTCCGTTCGAAGTGCTAGCCATTGTGTTCGCGCACCTCCCGCCGAAGGACCTCGACACCGTCAAGTTCGTGTGCCGCGACTGGCGCGAGGTCGCGAGCGACCGCGTGTGGCGGCAGCGGTTCGCGCTGCAGTTCGGCACAACCGACATCACGCGCGTCGTCTCGGCGTCGACGCAGTGGCGCCGCGAGTTCCTCATGCGCCAGGCCGTGCTCCTGAAGTGGCGCCGCTGCGTCAAGGACGTCGACGTGACCCTCAACTCGACGCTCAGCGACGTCTCGGACGTGTTTCCCAACTTCACCACGGACACGCCGCGCACAACCTGCTTCAACACGCACACGGGCATGGGAAACATGTGGGACCTCGACCGCGGCAAGATGCGCCGCCGCGTCTACGCGTCCAAGTACAGCCACCAGCTGCTGCCGATTGCGTCCATCGACGGCTCGCGCTTCGGGCTTGTCTACGGCTTCTACAACGGCGAGGTCGCCTCTGTCTCGTTCACGCGCGACGGCACCGTCGTCGCCGACTACGTCGACTTGCCGTACCGCCACGACACGGCCGTCACGGCGCTGTGGGCCGCAAAGCTGCGCCAGCTCACAAAGACGCCGAAGCGCCCCGAGGAGGCCGCCGTTGTTGCGTCGGGCTCGACCGACGGCACCGTGTTCCTCATGCGCCCGGGCCTGCACCGCCGCTTCCGCGTCAGCGACTGCAGCATCGTCCTGCTCGAGGGCTCCATGTACGGCTCGTACGTGCGCAACGACGGCAGCGCCGTCGCCTGCCTCGACATCCTCGGCAAGCTGACGCTGCTCGACCTCGCTTCCGAGCCGCGCACCCTCGCGCAGCTCCCATTCACGCTCGAGACGGCACAGCGCGGCATCCAGCTCCACATGGCCAACGACTTCGTCATTGTGCAGACCGCCGCCGCCGTCTACGTGGTCGACGTGCGCACGGGCGCCTTGCACACGCTGCGCTCGCCGCCCGAGACCGAGATCACGTCCTTCAGCATCGACAAGTCGTACACGCCCGGCACGAAGTACGTCGCCGCGGCGTTCTCGAACAACGAGCTCAGCGTGTGGGCGCTGCCACCGCCGCCGCTGCTGCCTGCCAGCATCGTCCGCGCCGAAAGGGCCGCCACGCCGGACCCGCTCGACGTGCCGGGGTCGCCCGGCGCGGACAGTGCGCGCAGTGCGCGCAGCAGCCCGGCGCCGCTGCCTGAGCACTTGCACCGCGAAGTCCAGGTCACACCTCTCTGGACGCTACCGAACCCGATCGGCTACGACCACCGATTAGACGCGAGCGGGAAGCCGCAGGTCACGCAGCTGGCTCTGAACGCGGCCGTGCTTCTTGTTGCCGGCTACAACGGCGTCGTCACCGCCATGGACGTGCTGAGCGGACAGACGCTGAAGCGCGTGAGCTCGCGCATCTCGAAAAATGTGCTCGACCTCATGCTCTACAGCCGCGACGGCTTTGTGCCCGTGACGCATCTCGAGATCGATCCCAACCCGCTGCATTTCAGGGCCATCATTGTGACGAGGCCGGCCGTGCAGTACCTTGATCTGGGCCCGCTCGAGGTGAAGAAGGGCGGCGCGCGCAAGCACACGGGCCGCTCGAAGCAGCGCGCAAACGGCCCGCACGGCTCCTCGGCATCACGGCAGGACCTGGCCGAGGAGATCTCGCTGCGGCGCGAGTTTGCTGAGCTCGACGCCGAGCGCGAGGACGAGCAGCAGGCGCTGCGCGAGGCGTTCAGCATGAGCGCGCTCGACGAGGACGAGCAGCTCGAGTACGCCATGATGCTGAGCGAGCAGGCGGCTGCGAGCCGCGCGGCCGCGCGCGACGCAGCGCACGACGCGGCGCCCGATGCCGCCGCTGGCCTTGAAAACGAAGACGATGAAGACGAGCAGCTACGGCGCGCAATCGCACTGTCCACCGAGTCCGAGCCAATACGCACGCCCGCCAGCTCTGATCAGACCGAGCCCGTTGACGAGCTTGACGAGGACGAGGAGCTGCGCCGCGCCATTGAGCTCTCTGCGCGCGAGGCCCAAACGGCACCCACGCGCGAGTCTGCCGCAGACGCCGGCGAGGAAATGGACGAGGACCTGCGTCGCGCCCTGGAGCTCTCGCTGGCGATAGACCAGACGCCCTGACTCTGAACTAATATTATTTGCATTTAATTGCTGATGCGCCCGAGCAGAACTATACATTAATTACCCAGCATGCTGAGCTGGACCTGCGCTGAGTGCATAAGAACGGGTTTTTTACTGAGCCAATTGAACTAAGCCCGGCACACCGCTTTAGCGCGCGCTCACGCGCTTGCGAATTACTTCCGCATAATTATAGCAATTAGTTCTAAATTCTCCGCTGCGAGCAATTTTCTGCTCGCACTATTAATAGCCGTATCTACGGTGCCGCGCCACAAGCCCCGTCGCTCGCCGCCGGCCGCGCTTCGCCTTCGCCCTTAGAAGGCCCTCAAACAGGGCTGTCGGGCCACGGCCCTAGCCCTGTTGTTTTCTCCGCGTTAGGGTTCGCCAAAATTCACGTAAACCGCTCGTGGGTTCTATTTATGGACAGCACCGCTCGTCGCGTTTCCAAGCCAGCTCTCGAATGAATCCGTACAGAAACGGTCGCCAGACCAGTCGCGGGAACAGCCGCTACGAGCCCGTCCCCGACCCCATAGAGACTGAGCTGGCAGACTTCCCCGTGGCCAACGCGTCGCCGGTCGTGCCCGAGCCCGCGCAGTTCAGCGAGTCGTACCAGTACCCGGAGCCGCACGCCGGCGTGTTCCACTCCCCGAACGCTCAATCACAGCTCCGCGTGCCGCCGGCGCCGCGCGCGCCCGTGCCGTGGGACGCGCAGGCGATTGGCACGCACTACGAGCCCGCCGACCACTCGGCGGCCGCGTCGGCGAACACGAGCGCGTGGGACGAGCACGCGCTGCTCAACCAGAGCCAGGCCAGCCTGGGCCCCGAGCGCCCGTCGCCGCGCCGCCGCTCGTCGTTCGCTAGCTCGATCCGCCGCTACCTCGACCCGGAGAGCCAGGCCCCGCGCGTCGCGCGCAACTCGTCGAAGCGGTACCTGTTTGGCCTGCAGCGCGCGCCCACAATCAGCGAGTACGACGACGAGTACGCCGACGACGAGGCCGCGGACTACCAGATCCCCGTGCACGGCGACGAGTACCAGCTCAATACGTGGGACGCCGCGACGGCGGTGCCGCGGTACGCGCACCACGCGCCGGGCCCGGACCCGCAGAGCGTGCCGCCGTACGCGAACGACTTCGCCGAGGAGCACGACTTCGGCAGCGGGTACCAGGACTACGCGGGCTACGCGGGCTACGACGGCGCGTACCAGCACGACGCGCTGCAGACGTGGCCCGAGGAGGAGGTCGATGCCGAGCACGACGGCGAGGAGGATGAGGACGAGGAGGACATGGAGACCGACGAGAAGCGCCTGCGCACGGTCAACCTGTTCAAGGGCAACCTTGTGCTCGACTGCCCCGTGTCGACAAAGCTCCTCGAGCAGTATCCGGAGCACACGCCCGTGCGCGAGTTCACGCACATGCGCTACACGGCGGCTACGTGCGACCCGGCCGACTTCGGAGACGAGGAGTACACGCTGCGCCAGATGTGCTACGCGATGCCCCGCCAGACCGAGCTGTTCATCTGCGTCACCATCTACAACGAGGACGACATCCTGCTCGCGCGCACGCTGCAGGGCATCTTCAACAACATCCGGCACCTCTGCCACCGCGACCGCTCCAGCACATGGGGCCCCGAGGCGTGGAAGAAGGTGGTTGTGTGCGTTGTTGCCGACGGCCGCGACAAGATGCACCCGCGCGCCAAGGCGCTCATGGCCGCGCTCGGCGTGTACCAGGAGGGCTTTGCCAAGAACATGGTCAACGACAAGAGTGTGCAGGCACACATCTACGAGTACACGTCCATGGTGCGCATCAAGAACGTGAGCGACAAGCACGGCGTGAAGCTCACCGCCGACAAGGGCACGCCCGTGCAGCTCATGTTCTGCATGAAGGAGAAGAACCAGCGCAAGATCAACTCGCACCGCTGGTTCTTCCAGGCGTTCTCCCGCGTGCTGAACCCGAACATTTGCGTGCTGCTCGACGCAGGCACGCGCCCGGGCAACCACGCAATCTACCACCTGTGGAAGTCGTTCAGCCGCGACAAGCAGGTGGCTGGCGCCTGCGGCGAGATCGCCGCCATGCTTGGCCCGGCCGGCCGCAAGCTCCTGAACCCCATTGTCGCGGCGCAGAACTTCGAGTACAAGATGTCGAACATTATGGACAAGCCGAGCGAGAGCATTTTTGGATTCATCACGGTTCTGCCCGGCGCGTTCTCGGCATACCGGTACGAAGCGCTGCAGAACCATCCGAATGGCACGGGCCCGCTCGAGAAGTACTTCAAGGGCGAGAAGCAGGAGGGCCGCGGCGGCGTGTTCCAGGCGAACATGTACCTGGCCGAGGACCGCATTCTGTGCTGGGAGCTTGTGTCGAAGCGCAATGCAAACTGGGTGCTGCGCTACGTCAAGTCGGCGAAGGCGCACACGGACGTGCCCGAGGGGCTCACCGAGCTCGTGCTGCAGCGGCGCCGCTGGCTGAACGGCTCGTTCTTTGCCCAGGTCTACTCGCTGGCGCACGGGTTCTCCATCTGGCGTAGCGGCCACTCGATTGGCCGCAAGCTGGCATTCCATATCCAGTTCGCGTACCAGATGTTCGCGCTGCTCTACTCGTGGTTCTCGTTGGCGAACTTCTTCCTTGTGTTCCACATTCTCGCCTCGGCGCTCGGAGACAAGTCCGTCGACTTCGTTCCGGGCAAGATTCTCGGCATCGTGCTGACCTGGGTCTACGCAGCCTGTCTCTTGACGGTGTTTGTGCTGAGTTTCGGCAACCGGCCTCAGGGCACGCGCATCTTCTACACGGTCATTGTTGTATTCTTTGCCGTGATGATGGCGTACATGGTGTTTGCGACGATTTTCATTTCGGTTAAGTCGATTGAGTACGCCATATGCGCGAACGGTGGGTTTACCGCGAAACTGCTGTGGACAAATAGCACCTTCCGAGACCTTGTTGTGTCGCTCATGGCTACGTATGCACTCTACCTTATTGTGTCGCTCCTGTTCATGGACCCGTGGCACATTATTACCAGCATGGCGCAGTACGTGATTCTGAGCCCCGTGTACATCAACGTGCTGAACGTGTACGCGTTCTGCAACACGCACGATATCTCGTGGGGCACGAAGGGCGACACGGCGCAGAAGCTGGATTTGGGTATTGTGCGCGCGGACGACAGTGGCAAGGTGGAGCTTGAGCTGCCCACGAGCGCCGAGCTGGTCGATACGTACTACCTGGATGAGATCAATTTGCTGTCGGAGCCGCCAGAGCCGGAGAAGCAGCGCGAGCCCAGCGAGAGCGACAAGCGCGCGGACTACTATGCTTTGTTTAGGACGCTTGTTGTGCTTGCGTGGGTGCTAATGAACCTTGCGTTGGTCGGCGTAGTGCTGAACATTGGCGGGTTCCAGGCGCTCATTGGCAACAAGGACGGCGCGAACTCGAGCACGAGCGGCAGTGACAGCAGCGGCTCAAACACAGGCTCGTCCAGCGGTGCGGGCAGTGCGGGCGGTGCGGCCGGCGCGGCCGGCGCTGCAGCAGGCGCCGGCGTGAGCAAGCTCGTTGTGAACGTGCTGCAGAGGGCGACCGGCGACGCAGGCGCGTGCCATGAGATCACAACTGGCGGGTCCGTTGTGTCCAAGGTGTACATGGCGGTTGTCCTGTGGTCGGTGTGCGTGATGGCGGCGTACCGGTTTGTGTTCTGCGTGATCTACATGGTATTATGGCTTTTCCGCCAGAACTAAGCTATGAATTGCGCGGCCGACTCTCGGCATTTTGAAATTTTCCCAATGTGTATGTGCGTGTGCCGGCGAGCCCGGCGTGGGCCGAGCACAGCGTGCGCCGGCGAGCATGGCGCGGACGAGCGGGCGCGGCGGCGGCAGCTGTGCACGGCATCACTCCTGCAAGGCCCGCCGAGCGTTCGCTGCCGGAGCGACATCGCCCGTGCCCTTACCCGTACCCTTATCTACTGGGCACTGGAGAGGGCCCTCCCCCGAATTGGTGCCGTGCGTAGTAGTAGCTGGATCGCGCTGGTTGCTTCCTTCCTGTCGCGCGCACCCGAATGCCCATCTCGGTGAAAATCAAGCTCGACAACAGGGCGCGCCTGTACCTGCCCGGCAAGCCGATTGAGGGCACGGTAGTGGTGAGCGACCTTCTGAAGGGGTCGTTTGGCCTGAAATCGCTGAAGCTGCGGCTGGTTGGCGAGATCGAGACGTTCCAGATTGTTGGCGCGTACGGCGAGCTGCGCGAGGTCGTGCCGATCGTGGACGAGGAAATTGACCTGCTCGAGAGCAAGCCCGTGCAGATCACGAAGAGCGACGGCGACATCCCGTTCAGCATCATGCTGCCCGAGCACTGCCCGCCGAGCATCACCGTGAGCCAGCGCAATCGCATCCGGTACGCGCTGATTGCCGTCGTGCCGCGGAGCAACCGGTTCACGCCGCCGGCGTCGGCAAAGGCGCCGATCCGCGTGGCGAAGCTGCGGCCGGCCGAGACGAAGCGGCAGGCCGTGCTTGTGCGCATGTTTGGCGACGTGCCGTTTGCGCCCAACGAGGCGGTTGTGGAGTACGGCAACGGCGAGTACCCCGTGTTCGCCGGCAAGGACGCGGTGCCGCCCGGGTCCCGGATCACGACCGGCGCGGACTCGGACGGCGAGGACGACAGCGCGAGCAAGCTCGGCAAGGACGAGACGAAGACGGAGTACTACGCGGTCGAGTACTCGGACGACGAGTCCGAGTTCGAGTTCGCAGACGAGCACCGCGCGGGCCAGCCGACGGTGAGCCTGCCCGGCGGCGGCGTGCTGCGGCACCAGCGCGTTGGCGTGTTTGGGCGCGAGTTCACGAACAAGCTTCTGCCGGCGAAGCAATGGGGTAACGGCGCGACGCACACGAACCAGCTCGTGCTCGAGGTCGTGTTCCCGCACACGGGCGTCTACACGGACCGGCCGCTGGCGCTGCCGGCGCGGCTGTCGCTGACGGGCCCGCTGCCGCCGCTCGTGCTGCACATGTTCAAGGTCACGCTCATCGAGTCGACGTTCATCTCGGCGAAGGGCATCAGCAACAACGAGCGCCGGCGGCATGTGCTCATGCACGTCCGCGGGCCGATCGACCTGACGTCGAAGTCGCTGCACGTGCTGTCGTCCGAGATCCGGAACGCGTTCCCGCAGGATCTTGCCGCGAACTTCAGCGAGCCGACAATGCGCCGCTCGTACGCGCTCAACGTGCATGTGCAGTACTACAAGGGCCGCATCGAGGACGAGGTGCCCGTGGCGAAGCTGCACATGAACGCGCGCCATGACCTGCAGGTTCTGGGCGCGGCGGACCTGGACCCCGTGCAGCCGTCGTCGGGCAGCATTTTCTCGTTCCGCTCGTCGGCGCCGAGCCTGCGCTCGTAGCCAGAAACCTTGCGCCTTTATTGCATCAGCTACGTTTAAATCTATCTAGAATCAGAAGCCCAACCATAATAAACGGTCCTTCGCTGCTCAGCTATAGTACTGCGGCTCGGTCATAGTACTGCGGTTCAGGTACAGTACTAGCGCTCAGCAATGCCGCTCCTTTATAGCACTCAGTTATAATACTGCCGCTTCACGGCGCGGTACACGCGCAGCTGGTGCAGCGCCACAATCTCGCCCTTCATGTACTCGCCGAACGCCAGCGCCTTCTCGATCTCGGCCGGGTCCGTGAGGTCGCGCTTCGCGCGGTACGCCTTCTTCAGCCGCGCGCAGAACTCCTCGTACGGCATGGGATACTCGCGGCCCATGTACAGGAGCTCCTTGAACTGGTAAAGCACGCGGGCCCGCAGACCCATTGTGTGACTATGTGGCCAACTAAACACTAGCCGTCTCCGCTGTGCTATGGCGGGGCTGCTCGCCTGGGCGGCGGAGGTGTGGGTAAGGGTGCACACTCCGGAGGTGGTGGATCTGAGGCGCCCTGCAACCCGGCGGACTCCCACAGCTCAGCCCAGCCCGGCACGCGAACACCAGGCGGCCGTGGGATTGCGAGATGGCGTCGCGCAGCAGGCAGGCCGACGAGGACGCCGAGCTCATCCGCGAGCTCATCGAGGACAACAATGCGCTCGAGAACACGGCGTTGACGCGCAAGAAGCTGCTGCGCGAGAAGAACCTCATCGACTCGCAGCTGCACGCAGGCATCCAGGGCCAGATGCAGGTCCTGTCGCAGGGCATGCTCTCGCTGCGCCTCGCCCGCGAGAGCGTCGGCGACGCGCGCTCCACGCTCATGGAGATGGAGGAGACCTACACCGAGTCCACGAAGCAGGTGACGGGCTTCGACGACATCCAGCGCATCGCGCAGATTCTCGCGAACTTCGACCTCACGCAGAAGTTTGTCGGCCACTTCGAGTCGTTTGGCCGCGACGTCGAGACCGTGCGCGGCCTGCTAGCCGCCGACGGCGAGTTCGACATCGACAACCCCATGCGCAACCTCATCCCGGCCCACTATCTGCTGAGCCAGCTGCGCCAGGTCCGCGAGGAGGCAACGGGCTACCTGCGCGGCCGCGACGCGACGAGCGACACGCGCCTCACCGTGCGCAAGCTGTACGAGCCGCTCGACGCGCTCGTGAAGCAGTTCGACGCCGTCATCATGACCATTGCCGAGGACCTGCTCGAGACGCTGCGCACGGGCAACCGCTCGCTCATTGTGCGCGTGGCCAAGATCATCGAGACCGAGGAGCGCCGCGACCTCGTGGCCAAGTTCTCGCAGAAGGGCCAGGCCGGCAGCGCCAGCAACGGAAGCGCCAGCGTGCGCGAGCCGCGCCGGTACTTGCACCGCTTTCTGGAGAGCATCCAGGGCTCCATCAACGCCCAGTTCGAGAACTGCATGGCCGCGTACCCTCCAGACACGCAGCCCGAGCTGCTGCTCGAGAACCTCATCTTCGTCCACAGCGAGCTCAGAGGCGCGAAGGACGACCTCGAGCCGTGCTGTCCCGCGCGGTGGCAGATCTTCAACAAGTTCATGCTGTGGTACCACCAGGGCGTGCACCGCACGCTCGAGGCCATCATGCGCTTCGAGCCGAGCGCGCAGGTGCTGCTGGTGCTGCTCGAGTACGTGCGCAACTACTACAAAACAATCGAGCAGGTGTTCGGCGTGAGCCGCAAGCGCACGCCCGAGCTGCTCGACCCGCCGCTCTTGGACGGCCGCGAGCGCAACCTGTACGACGACTACCTTCAGATGCTGATCTCGAAGCTCAAGGAGTGGTACGAGAACATCTGGCGCGGCGAGGTGCGCGACTTCAAGGCCGGCGTGCTCAACCCGGAGTATCACGCCGACGGCGTCGGCCTGCAGACCCACACAACCGTGTCGAAGCTCATTTCGCAGCAGCTCGAGACCGCGGCCGAGAGCGAGAACCGCCGCGTGATAATGGGCTGCGTCGAGGCGTGCTGCGAGGTGCTGAAGGGCCGTCAGCAGGCCTGGACGAACCTTATTCACGACGCCACGAAAAAGGAGATTGCCGGGGCGCCAGACGCCCCGCAGGGACTCTACGAATACATTTTTGTCATCGCAAACGATCAGGATCGCTCGTACGCGTTCCTGGACCAGCTGTCTGCGAAGTGG